>BTPG01000008.1:169974948-170272886 GCA_036245525.1 Semisulcospira habei | reverse complement strand
TACCCTAAAGATCACCCACTGTTTAGCACACAAAACAAGAAAGTGCCTGGTAAGTTTAAAGATGAACTGAATGGTGTGCCTATAGTTGAGTATGTTGGACTGAGGTCAAAAATGTATTCTATACTGCACCAGAAAGGTAGTCAGTCAAAAGCCAAAGGAATTAAAAAAACAGCAATAAAAAATAAAGACATTCGTCATGAACATTACAAGCAAGTGTTAGATGGCGCATTGATGTCTGACTATCCAAACAAGTCACTGAGATCAAACAAACATAATCTTGAAATAATTCAAACACATAAGAAATCACTTGCAGTTGGGGACACGAAACGTGTTTTTCACAGTAAGGAAAAAGCTTATGCACCAGGTCATTACAGGCTCAAGTTATCTGAAGACATTTGTGATGAACTGGTTGATGAATTAATTGACGACTTAGTTACTGAAATGAGTAACGGTGTCTGGGGGAATAATCTGTAATTCTTCTCTGACAAATGCCCTCTGGGGTGCAGGGTCGTACAGGTAATATATTGTTGCGTCTGGACCGGGAATTATTTTTTTTATATTGTGTACAGACGTTGACCAGATGGGGTCTGTTGCCCTGCGTCTGTCGTCGTTCTCAGCCTCCCCTGGCTGATATAAATATCTCACCTGTTTAGTAAATAAACTTGTGTCTGGTGCCGGGGTTGGTCCTGTTTTTGGGTCTGTAATTGATTTCAATTTAATAGCATCAGCAGGTTTTGGGTGTCCTTCATTGTTCATTGCTTTTATCACATGTGGTAACCTTTGTACCCATTCAGTGTTACGTGTGTCATGCATGTTCCTTAGAATACTGGTAACTGAAAAGTCTTTCTGATAACTGTTTGTTAAAGTTTTCAACAATTGCCTGCGATCTGTGCACACCTGGAATGCCTCGTCTGACCAGTACACCATGCTTAGCAAATAACTGATTAACTGCACCTTTGAATTCTGATCCATCATCAACCTGCACTAGTCTGGGGTATCTTAAAGGGCCTCTTTTATAGATACTAGATAAAGCAGTCGCAACAGTGTTAGCAGTTTTGTCAGATATGGGTTCAGCGTCTTTGTACCTTGAAGCAATGTCTACAACAGTCAGTGCATACTTGTATCGTTTCTTTCTTATTGTATCGTGTGGTAAAAACAGGAGGTCCATTTGGTGTGTGTCATTTGGGGTAGTGTTTTCAAAATGGGGTCTTGTTATCTTTCTTGGAGCAGGGAGATATATCTGCCAAATTGCCTGTCTCTGTAACCATTGCTTGACTTGATTGAGTGATATATCTCCACCCACAGCGGCATGTAATTTCTGAATAGCTGTTGCTCCTTTCCAATAGCCTGATGGTGAGTAATATATTTTTGATAGTTTATTTTCGGCTGCCATTTTTTCTAGCAATAAAAACTCCAGTAAAATAAACAAATGTCATTCCCACTAGAACAAAGATTATCTCTCCGTTTCTTTGTTCTGTACTCGGTTTGTAATAGTCACTTAGTTTCGGTTTTGGGATAGACATGTCTTCACCCGTGACAAGAAAATATTCCATGATTGCTTCGTCTGTATTTGAAAATGTATGTTGTGCGTGACCTTCAAGCCTGAGTTTTTCATTGATGAAATCAAGTTTCTCAATTCTATTCTTTTCATATTCCTGCTGGGCTTGAGCAAGTTTTTCTGTTGCCTCATTGTGACGTTTCATTTCTTCTGCTGATTCTTCTCTACCCATTTTTGAAAAGAGATAGTTTGAGCCACTGAAAGCCAATGCGTTAACCATCGCTCCCCCAATCATAATAGCTATCGTCACCATATTTATTTTATTTACATAGAAACATTTTCTGGAATAATTCCCTGCTTGACAAGAAAATCTTTTGTCGCAATCGACGCTGTAACGACTACAATTAGCTTAGCGCTGTCTTTGAAATCGAGTCTACTGAGGTCTGCTGATTTCATTTTGAGTAGACTTTTCCCCAGCATAGAATAAGCTACTGCTAATCCACTGATTACGGCAGAGTGATAGACAAGGTTCATCAAGTTTTTTGTGTCATTCATTTCTTAGGCAAGAAAAATTAAAATAATATTTTTATTTACTGCATATAAAATGGGTCAACGGCTTTGGGTGTTACTGGTAATGTGGAGACTTCTGGTTTTGTTTTTGGAGTGTCTGATTTTTTGGTCACTGTACGAGTCTGTGGTTTGTATTTTTTGTATAATTGATAACCTACGTAACCAAATCCGACAACAAATCCGGCAATTATATATTTTGTTGATTGAGGTTCGGGGTCAGACTTAGTTGTTTGTCTCTCACTTTGATGAGGGTGTGACGGCCCTGACGGTATTGACACAGGTCCTGACGGTGATGACGGTCCTGACACCTGGTCAGTTACATGAGTCTTTTCTGTTTGTGCTTGAAGCTGTAATTTTTTTTGCCTGTTCCATTCAGCTAATCTTTTTCCAGCCTCAACCCTGCCTGGACTTTTAGTCTTCGTCACAGTTTGAACCTGTGTCAAAACTGGACTGGGGTTCGGTTGTGGAGTCGTCTGGGTTTCGTCCATTTTCTTCTGCAGTAAAATTTATTTTTGAGAAATCAATATGGCTCCCAGTAACTAGTAATGTTACGACAGGTGCAAGGTAATTTCCAAACTTGTAAAACATGACACATGCTAATTTGCCAATTGAACTTGAAACAATAGGATTGCTTTCAAGGTCGTGTGATAGGCTGTCACTATCCACAGGTAGAAAGTGACTCACTGCTTTTGTGTATAGGCATACAAGAGATCGACTCAAATCACGAGTCATTAGTGAAGCAATGTGGTTTTCATATTTAGAATGAAGCTTGATTAGCTCGTCAGCGGTGAGAGATTCAATATCCTCTGTCATGTATTGTTTTCCGAGATAAGTCTTTGATTTGCCTGACACAACTACAGAAAGAAGGCGCTGTTTTTTCGAGTCTAAGTCTTTGTTTTCTACAGCATTGATATCATTTAGAAGAAGTAATTCGTCTTGATTCATTTTATAATAAAAAATATTAATTTTAATGACATTGAATTTGGAAACCTTTATTTTACTGAAAAAAATAAGGAGAAACCTAGAAAAACGGGTGGCGTTAGGGCATGGGAGTAAGCGGTCGAAAAATCCTGGAAAATTGGGATAGATATAAATTGTCGAAAAACACCCACAACTCCCCTCTCTACAGTAGACCTCGATGATGACGATGCAGTGTACATCAGGTATCGTCTCGATGGCAGCCTGTTCAACCTCAAACGACTGCAGGCCCACACGAAAACCCTAGACCAACTGATTCGTGAGCTGCTTTTTGCTGATGATGCTGCCCTCGTTGCACACACGGAGAGAGCCCTGCAGCGCATCACGTCCTGCTTCGCAGACGCTGCCCAGCTCTTTGGACTCGAGGTCAGTCTGAAAAAGACAGAGGTCCTCCATCAGCCAGCACCCAAGACAGTGTATCGCCCTCCTCACATCACCATTGGCGAGTCTGAACTAAAGTCAGTGCACCAGTTTACGTAACTTGGCTGCATTATCATGTCGGACGCCAAGCTGGACAGGGAGCTTGACAGCAGGCTGGCAAAAGCGAACAGCGCTTTCGGGCGACTTTTCAAGTGGGTGTGGCACAATCAACAGCTGAAAACAGGCACCAAGATCAGCGTGTACAGAGCTGTGGTCCTCACCACCCTGCTGTATGGTTCTGAGTCCTGGGCCCTCTACCGCAGCCAACTACGACTCCTCAAACGTTTCCACCAGCGCTGCCTGCGTATCATCCTGGGCATTCACTGGAGTGACTATGTCACCAACGTCGAGGTCCTTGAACAGGCTGAAACTGTGAGCATCGAGGCCTTGCTGCTGCGGACACAGCTCCGCTGGGCGGGGCATGTCTCCAGGATGGAGGATCATCGCCTACCAAAGATCACCCTGTTCGGCGAGCTTGCTACTGGACACCGTGACAGAGGGGCACCAAAGAAGAGATACAAAGACTGTCTCAAGAAGTCACTTAGTGCCTGCCAAATCGACCACCACCAGTGGTCCTCGCTTGCTGTGGACCGTGACACCTGGCGCTCCACCATTTACAAGGCAGCTGTCTCCTTTGAGGACTCTCGCAGAGCTAGCCTTAAGGACAAGCGGCTCAGGAGAAAAAACAGAGATGCCGCAACTCAGAACCCTGGCCATACCTTCCCCTGCAGCCACTGCGGTCGAACCTGCCTGTGCCGGATTGGCCTCCGCAGCCACGAACAAGCCTGCAGACGTCGTGGGCAACTCCTATGAAATCTTCGTCCGCGAAGTCAAGCCAAGAGAGAGATTTCATTCGGTGCACCCCTCTCACGAGGGACCCCCTATCCACCACCCAGGGGACGCGCCTCAACGCCATATGGTCCCAGCGCGAGGATGATGTGAAACTGCAATGCAGAAATTGGTATAAGTGGGTGAAATACCACTGTTCTGTTTTGTGACGCTGGCTCAGTCGCCGGCTTGGCGCGGAGACCCGAGTCAAAGAACTTGAAGCCATGCCCACAGCACGATTGCCCGTTACTCAGGGTTGCAGGTCAAGCGGAACCCGCATTGATTTTGACAGCATAGCGAATGAGTGGAAAATTTATTTTACATTCTTGTGGAAAATTATGTCAAAGGGATGCCGGAGAACATCAGTACATGTCTACACTGTACATGTCGACAACGATGACCGCCTCCGTCGTCTGCAGTATCACCCTACATCACCACCAGAGATGAGCACAGCACTGTGAGCAAGAAAGCCCTGACACTGGCCATGCTCGAAGAAAAGTATCCCCAGGAAGCATGGATACGGGCATACACCGATGGATCAGCCACAGATGCAGTTCAGGATGGAGGGGCTGGGGTGTACATTCAGTACCCAAACGGAAAATGGCAGGCAGAGGCAGTACCAACAGGCCTTCACTGCACAAATTACAGAGCTGAGGTGGAAGCCCTGGTCCACGCAGCTAACACCCTTAGTGGCACTGCAGACCCTGATGCCCAGATTGTCTTCCTTACTGATGCCATGTCTGTCCTTGAGGCAGCAACAGCAAGCAAACTGCCACGTCTACAAGAGGCACTGCAAAACATCAAGTGCACCAGACTGGTGCTGCAGTGGATCCCTTCACACTGTGGCATCTACGGCAATGAAGAAGCTGACAGAATGGCAAAAGCGGGCGCAGAGAAAGAACAAGATGAAAATGGAGTCAGCTTCACAGAGATGAAGACCATCATTAAGTCTGTGTACAGACCACCACAACGGCCCATAGACAGTTACCATCAGCTGTCCAGACAAGAGCAGGTGACCATCTTTCGTCTGAGGACCGGGCACAACCGACTCAATTTCCACCTGCACAGACGCTTCCACCTCGTGCCATCTCCCCTGTGCCCTTGTGGAGAAGCAGAGCAGACCACAGAGCACATCCTCCAGGACTGTGGGAACCACCAGCCACTGAGGGAGGAGATATGGCCGAAGCCCGCCACTCTACAAGAGAAACTGTATGGGCCTGTGGAGGCACTACAGAAGACCACAGATTTCATTTTGAGAGCCAAACTCCAAGTGTGACGGCGTTCGAGAAGAAGAAGATGTCTGCAGTATCGATTGATCGGGTTCCGGCTGCCTCATTGTGACGTAGGCTAGTTAATATGCACAAATTCAAAACGGGGCCGATGCAGACGATAATTTGCACTCTCGGGTACAAAAACAACACACCCATCAAACGATGAATTTTGACATTTGGCATTGTATTTACATCATAAAGCTCTAACTTAGTACACAAAGGACCCATACATAATACTGTCAGCAGTATCTGTTGCAGACAGTTTTCTGACTGTGTTGAGATGATTAAACCTGGGGAGAATCGCTTTAACTGATATTGCGTATATAAGCCCCTTATTGTATTTACAGATTGGAAATCCACCTTGTTGGTGGCTTTGATGATGAACAGCGGAACTCAGAAGAGGTCTCCTTGGGGCTTTTCAGTAAGTTGAAATCAGTACCTGTTTTGTGTACATATTTCATTGTATAACTGTAGAGTTGTTTACTCTATGTCCCCTCATTGAACATACTCACAATCTGTATGTGGTGGGATTTAATCCAGTATTTATGCTGTGAATAAATTAATAATTACTTTTTTTCAGGCGGCCTGATCAAAACAAAAGAGGAGATCCATTTAGTCACAGCTTGTATTGGAAGTAAGTATGAATGTTTTTGTTCTTTCGTGTATAACATAATCCCAGTATTGAAAGCCTATCAAGTGTGGACAGGATGGTGTGGCGGAAGTGGTCACTGTCATACATTTTTAGGACACTGTATGTGACATCCAGTGTATTGTGTTACAGTGTATGTGACATACAGTGTCTTGTATTACAGCATATGTCACATACAGTATCTTGTTTTACACTGTATGACTTTTGTATTCTCACGCTGCTGCTATATGACCTCGTGTACAGGATTGTGAGGTGGGCTATACAGTGTGTATGCAAACACCTTGAAATATCCACAAGAGCTCATGTGCACTCGGTAACCCTCATGAGTACATGCACCCCCCACACACCCCTCTCTCCCTGAGAGCCACCCCCCCCCCCCCCTCCTTCCCAAGAGGTCCTCAAGAACCCCTGTATATGAAAAGTTCCTGAAAAGACTGTGAAGATAAGGGTCATAAGAATCTACAGATATGCACAGACCCATGAATGTTCTGATTGATGGGGCTTATATGAATCTGAAGTACAAGCTGAGCTCATGAGAATCTCACATTGTGTACAAAGAAAGATTCACCCATTTTGATCAATTAAGTGCTTGGGAGTTCATATGGTGTTCACTTTGATATCTCACATCATCATTGACCTTCCTAGCGAGTGTAACACGGAACACTAGCATACAGTGCAATGCAAAACACTGTATGTCACATACAGTGTAACAGAAGACACTGTGTGTCGCATACAGCGTCCTAATAAAAAATGACAATGATGACTTCAGGGGTTAGTGTGTGTGTGTGTGTGTGTGTG
The DNA here is from genome assembly GCA_036245525.1 of Semisulcospira habei. Taxonomy (NCBI): domain Eukaryota; kingdom Metazoa; phylum Mollusca; class Gastropoda; family Semisulcospiridae; genus Semisulcospira; species Semisulcospira habei. The sequence goes on along the minus strand of BTPG01000008.1, from coordinate 170,265,874 downwards.
TGTGTGTGTGTGTGTGTGTGTGTGTGTGTGTGTGTGTGTGTGTGCTGAAAGTATGCTACAGTAGGGCATAAGAAAATGATGTACGTGGCTTATGGTGCTGGCACTTATACTGAAAGGTGAAACGTGTCATACAGGTACTTGCAAGCAAAACATCAGTACATGTATTATTAATGCATTAACATAACAGCAGTAGATATGTTTGTCATTTACTTTAGATGTTGAGCCAACTGTCTAAACTATCGGTAACTTCATGAAAAGTTTCAAAGAGTTATTGCCTTTGGTTGTTAGGGTGGACACAGGGATGAGTGGTGAAAATGAGACCCATTTTGACAAATTAATTTCCTGTGAGAGGTGACAACACACGAGTGGATTGTTAAATCTTTGCACATCAGGAGCGGTTTAGTCTTGATGATTCCTGTACGAATCATCATGACTAAACCGCTACTGACACACAAAGGGTTAATGGTGTTATGAACGGACTCAAAAGAAATTTGAATCATGCAATCAACTATAGAACCGAAGCTGCCAGTGCATGTCAGTTTTTCAGTGAGTCAGATTTTCTGTGACATGCATTACTTTTAAGCCATCTTTAGTCTGCCATCAGAAAACATGGCAGTCGTGATGGAGCGCATTCAATAACAAATACATGGCGTCAAGATATAACACACTCTTCATAAAATTTTATAACATATGATACAGTATCATAAATATCCCATCAGCATCACATCATATATCAAGTATAATGAAGTGCTACAATGAAAATTTCACCTTTTTGTTGCCTCATAGTTTATTTTATAATTGTATGTGATCAGTGTACGGTAGATGACGATGAAGATTACCCCAAATTGGACAAATTGCATGTAGAAATGTTTGTGTTTATGTACACTTTTGCTATGTCCAGGTCACAATACTATTCACAAAAGGAGGATACCATTTCCAATTATTTATGGCCTTGGTAAGTTGAAGAAACATTGTCATGGCTACTCAGTTATTTTTCTTACACGTCTTTGCATCATCAAGCAGAAAATTCATCTCCATACACATTTGATACACTTTGAAAATATTACAAGTGTGGTACAGTATGCTGCATTAACAGCAACATGTACACTTTAAGTGTCCTGCAAAAAGTCTGGTCAACTCAATCTGCACATAAAACGATACAAGTTACCAGTATATGTACATCCAAAACGGAACACGTCAGGTTAACACTTTCTGTTCACAGGTTCTGTTTTGTTGTCAAAGAATGTATCATGTTTATCATCCCCAAAATACATCCAATTTGACATCAAAGTACAAAGTATTACACCAGATCTGTGCCTAGCCGTGATGGAGGCTGCTTTTTAATTCTCTTTTATTTATAGAAGAGACTTTTTAGGATGGGTCCTGGTTCGCCGAATTCAATTGCATGCCCATGACAACATAGGTGGGCAGATCTAAAAATCTGACAACTAAAGTAACCAGATAAAAATTGCGTCATGTCTAGTTACGCCAACCACATTGCTGAACGTACTTTTGGCGCGAAGCACTATGTGTGTGTGTGCGCGTATGTATGTAAACACAAAAATATCCGATATTTGTGTACGTACAAGCTTGAAACTTTGGGAAGTGCTTTGTTCAAGGGGTGCCTAGGAGAGCCTCCAAGCATATTGAAATTAGGTGTCTCATCAAAGAGTTAAAAGACTGTTTATAGAAGGTCAGTTCTCTCACATTAGAGTCCGTAATTTTTGTCATATTCACTTGACATTTTGGATATAGCTAGATTGGAGAAAGACATTGGATGAGTTCATTAGCCAGCTTTGTATCTTTTGAACTTTTTCAGTAAAAAGTAATTCTATGTAGACAAATATTAACAAAATGAGAATTTCACCTCAAAGTCTACCATATTGTTTGGAGCTCACATGCATTTTTCTTTAGGAACATTCAGAGTTGTTCATATTTTTAAGCTTATCCTTCTGAACTATTTCCCTCCTCTCTAACCTAACCTCTGATCAACACACACTGGTGCACAAAAATAAAGACGGACACACTGCGTTTCCCACCATTATTACACTCTGTGGGCTGGTGTAGCGACAGGAATTCATAAGCCTCACACCATGGCATCGTTTGTCCCACGATGCCGTGTACACAGTGACGAATTTGGTGTTTCAGGTCACTCATCCAGGGCTGATTTTTCTTCCACACAGTCATTCGAGGGCTGTTTGATGGGAGTATAGCGTGGCTCCAGAACTTGCAAAAATGAATTAATTATTACTGAAAAAGTTGAAGAGGTGCAATGCTGGATTATGAACTCATTCAAAATCTCCCTTTAATCTAGCTGTATGCGAAGTATCTAGTAAGAATATACACAATTATGGACTAAAATGTGGATCAACCCATTTTTGTGAAATGGCCATTTTTCTGTCAATGTGTAACCTAATTAAAAAATCAAGAAAACTGCCTCGGGAGAATTCACGTAGGAAAACTATCCTAAAGTTTCAAGCATGTCTGTCCTCAAATGTGGGCTCTAGTCACTGTCGTATACACATTACATACACATACAGCGTTTGGCACCAAATGTATGTTCTCTAGCAATGTTTGCGTAACAAGACGTGACGTCATTTTTCTCTCGTTACTTCTTTGCCAGAATTCCGGGTCTGCCTGCCCAGCACATTGTGTGCATTCTACAGAATACGCTCCGACCAGCCCCATTTCAAAGTCTAGAATATTTTCAATACGGTAGACAAAAAGCAAAAAACTTCGACTTCTGGGAAAAGTCAGACAGTGATGATGACGTAAAAGCAGCATCTTCCGTTACCACGCTGACATCGACATGATACTCTAGCTATGACATATGTCTCTCTCTTTCTCTCTGACACACACACACACACGACGCGCTGTCAGAAGAGCATGCATGTGTACAGCAGAATATCATGTATCCAAGTCAACCTCACTTTACACAATTTATAGCACAACTGAAATTATACAATAACATTCTAGTTTTGTCACCATTTTTCTCAAGTCTAGAAGGCAAAGTGAAACTCTTATCACATAAAATTACATAAAAATGAAAATTACATTATGACAAATGACTTTTTTCAAACCAATGATGCATATGCACTGTGCCAATTATAGAGCTCACCGATGTATTGGCAAATCTGTGAGGCTTTTTTCAATAGGAGATATTTCAACATCAGCATCAGGTCAAAGATGACAGGTAGTGTCCCTTGGAAGTGAGGACATTTCGCATGTAAAAGGGACTTTGTGGGTTATGGCTCTCATATAGAAGAGACTTTGTGGGTTATGGTTCATCCCATCTTTTTTTCTAACCTGTATGCCAAAAGCCAGCTCACAACAGCAAGCAAAAGATTCTTACATCTGTGTTTAGGTAGGACACTCGAGTGGTTTTGAAACCTTATCAGTTGCCTGCTAGGAAAATCTAGGAAGCTCGCATCATAATGATAATCATAGTTTGGCAACACATCTATTCATATACTGTGTATTACTTTTACTGTACACTAATGTTCTTATGTAGTTGACAAGTTACGATGTGCAGTGGAATTCTGTTTCAGCTGTTGATGTGCAGTCAGGGGAGATTTATCCTGCAACATTCTCTGACCATGGACCAGATATACCTGTACGCTCAGCACGACATTTCACAGGCAGTCATGAGGTGAGACATTTCTTCACTTCTGTTACTGTCATTGTCAGATACAGTAAACTTTGGATACAATAAAATAATAATAATAATACCGGTTATCATATAGGCGTTTTCCCCAATTCTGCGAATCGGCTCAAAGCGCTGCGAACTGAACCCAACACGCACGCTCAGGTGACACACACTGAAGACAAACACAGGACATTCACATGCAAGGCATGCCAATTTTGTTTGTTATGTCTTAACCCATTCCGCCCTGAGACCCTACAGCAGGAGATGGGTCGACCATGATAATTCAAGGGCAGTGCCAGATTAGCTTGGCACCTGTCAGCGCCAAGGTAATCTGGCACTACCCCTAAATTATCATGGTCGATGCATCTCCTGCAGGTCCCGGGGCTAAATGGGTTAATGGTGTATTTTAATGTACACTTTCTTTTGTTCTTTTTGTCTGTCTGTCTGTGTCTGCTGATTTACATTGTTTAAATTGTAAAGTGCATTGAGCCTAGTGATGGGGATATACCGGTAGCGCTTTGTAAGAACCTTTTCTTATTATTGCTATTATATTATTATTAACCTTTACAACTTTGTGTTGGTAGCTCTTTCTGTTGTGGTAATTCATGCAGGAATCTGCTGTACTGGCAAAGAGTTAACTCTTTCGAGACGTGCCGCATCCGGATTCTCTGTGTAAAGCCACGAATCTGGATGCGGCATGTCTCAAAAGAGTTAACCTTCCCCCAAGGGAGTGGAGTTTGTGGGTGTGAATGTGCACAGACCTATGGTTTGTGTTAAATATTCCAGTAAACCGCAAACATGTGAGTGTTAAGTGAGATAGTTGTGATATTAGTACACATGCATGCATTTACTGCAGAATCTGCCTGTGTATGACCACCGCAAGAAGCAGCTAGTGATCGGACCTTTCACATACAACCAGCTGTCTGACCTGGACATGCTGCTGGAGATGCCAGATAAAGTCTACAGAAAGGTATAACAAAAATTGTAAGAAAGCAGCTCCATCGGCCAGCGTTTTGCAGTTCCAGGGACTCATGAGAACCTATACCTCTTGCTAAAAGGCCTCATTTACTTCACATATCTATCCCTCAGAGGACATTTCTAGGGTGCAAACCTGTAGAATAATGGGAGGTTGTCTGTTTGAGGGAACAATCTTACTTAGTGAATAATGTTACTGTGACCTTACATAATATTTATGTCCTAAAAAGCAAAGAAAAAAAAAACAACAGTAGTGCATGTGTGTAAAAGTGCAGTCTTCTTGTACAAAATGTTAAAGAATATTTTCCTTTTGTCTTTTCTACCAGTATTTGTCAACTTCACCTGAACAAGAGCCAGAGGGTTTTGAACAGAGTGTACGAGCATCGCTAGTGCAGATGAAGGAACACCCAAAACCACTTGAGACTGTCTTTGTTGGCGGAAAACCTCGCTGTTATAGAAAAGAGCCTGATGGCAAGTGGACTCTTTTGTGACCAGTGAACCTGAATTCTCAGACAAATGCTGTCTCTCAAATTGTACACAAACCAATTGTCACAAAAATATTGTCTCTCAAATGCATAATAAAGATGTCTGTACATTCAGTATATTGTGTGTTGGTGCAATATTATTCATCAGTATATGTTGCTATTTTGCCATTCTTTGTGCCAAGAGTGCATTACTCAAGAGGTACTAACAACTTACATGTAACTACCAGTTTTTCAAGTGACCCAAGTTCTTATGATAAAATTTACAAGTGGCAAAACACCGGCGTGTGGCCGAAGAAAACCATAAAAAGTCTAGGGTTTAGCGTCCTTAAACTCATGAGAACCTATCACAAAACAAAAACTATCACCAAAAAAATCACAAAAATGATTTCAAAGAAGGGGGAACTGAAAAGGATTTGAAATAAATTTGAACCCTGATGGATTCAAACCTGCAACCTTGCAGAACTGAGTCGAACGCTCTACCACATGTCCAAGCCAGCTCCCCCTGCAGCCAAAGCAGCTTAACCCCTTTACACATGCAGCCACCAGTGTTGTTTACAGTAATGTTAGGTACACACATGGGATCAACTCAACCTAATACGCTAGTGACAGCTGAAGGGTCATTGGACCGTTAAAGTGAAATCACGAAGTAAGCAGATGGCAATAAAAACATGTTTGTGTGACAAGTAGTATGTAAGTGCTACAGCATTCCATGCATGAGCCCATGTTGCTGAGCCCTGCGACAGCCATGTGGTGCAGTTTATGGTGTTCTTTGACGAACATGGCAAGGTATGTTTGATTATGCTCCCAAAAAGCCGCATGCATGAACGACTATTTGAGTGAACTCATACCTATATGAGTAAACTCATTAGTTATTGGTGTACATGTACATTATTTGTGTCTATGCATCACTATAGATTTTCAAGAGCTTTATTTGTACATTTCTGCTATTCTTCACTTGTTTTGAAATGTGCATACATGTATGTTTTCTCCTTTCAGGTTTTATTTCCTGCTGAAAATGCTAATTCGAAACATGCATATTTTGTATTTGTTGATGCATATTTTGTATTTGTCTGATCTTTAATGAGATTTGTATTATAGTTTCACAAATTTCACAAATATGTCCACTAACATGAAAACTGAATGCAGGTTTTTTTTGTTTTTTTTCCGTATTTTCTTCTCAAGGTCTACCGTTTTTGACTTGGTGGCAGTGCTAGTGTTCACATCTCTCTTTGAAAGAAAAGAGCAATTTTGACTCAGAAAACCCCCTTTGGAGAAGAAAGGTTTCCTTTGTTGAACAAGGTGTTGCCTGCTCTATTGAGCCTTCCCCACAGCAATGCTGACAGTGAGAGTTTTCTCAATGGTGAGGAAAATTCACACTGAAGCCAGGAGCAGATTAGGGCCAGACACTGACAGCATTTTCACAAACCAAACTGAACTCTGATGCGTGTTGCCATGACTTCAAGGTCACTCCCAGCACACTGAAAAAGGCAAAGAAATGCACTTCAGAGTACAACAAAGAGCACCAGTGATTAAATTTGTGCAGTGTGTGTGTATAAATGAATGCGGTGAAACATTTTTGGCATGTTTGCGTTTTTACGCACTTTATGGCTTCTTACACATTTTTATGTTTTTTTTGTGCCAAATCTTATGGTCAAAGGCCAAAAGGGGTCGACATGTATGTACTCAGCCTGCACACTTGTAGTGTCCAGTTTGTTAATAAGCACTAATGTCAGAACTGCTTGGTGACATTAAACCATTTTAATAACATTATAAATTGCTAGGATCACCAAGCAAACCCAGGTGGATTAGGTATTGTGAATCAATGTTACCTCGTGTTGACACAATGATGCACTATTAAAGCACCCCAGTGCCTGTTTGATTTGCACTGTGTACGCTTCACGCAGACAACTGGTATTCAGACAGAATGTAATAGGCAATATTTGTCAGGGTCCATACTCTCAACCATAAGTTCCTACTTGGATGTAGTTGCACTTGTCAATGTGTGACTCGCTGGTGAAAACCAATCTGTCCAAGCTGTGTTGTCGTCGTAAGAGTATCTGTGTGTGTTTACTGTAGCAGCAGATGACGTTGGGCTTTCTCACCACAGGAACAAAAATTCCATTTCCATCATTGTTCAACATTCCTAAAAGTTGGAAGGGTAAGGCAAGGGTAAATATACATGAACACTTGTCTCACACGAGTTTACATTTATGGCTTTCTTGTGTTTCAGCATATACACATTATGCTTGTACATCCGTGCAGTTTACAGAAACTGTTAATGCTAAATATATTCTGTTGAAGATGGAAAAATGGTTGAGAGATCTGTCAGCTTTGAGGAGAAGTGCTGTTCCTAAAGTATCAGAAGCTGCAATCTAGTTTCTTACATGCCCCTGCATGGTGTTCATTGCATGCACAGGCCATAGCCAGTTGTTACATTACTTGAAATAGTTATTTGGGTTTAACGCCGAGCAGGCAACTAAGGCCATCTCATGGTGGATTACTTGAAATAGGAGAGACAGAATTCCTAATAAAAACAATGATTTTCCCCAAGTAAATAAAGTATTTAAACATCTTGTATGTCTGACAATATATAAATCAGTTCATGAAACATGCATACAGCTTATAAAAAAGCAGCCTGTTTACATCACACCTTGTACACACCCATTTTGCATGCTCATGGCGATTGCTGTGGAAGATGTAAAACACATACCATACTAATGAGGCTGCATTTTATAATTTGGACTATACTGGTTAAATGCAGAATCACACCTACACCATCACAATAACAGCTGCATCTTGCCAGAGTTCAGAACTTTCACAGTGCACTTTGTAGCCTCTTTGACATGGGAAACAAGTGTATGATGTACATTGATCTTTTTACAATGGAAAATCATATAATTGTTTGCTTGTGCATATGATGTTCGACTATCATTCCTGCAAACATGAGTTTTGGGTGACATTTATGTGGGACGTGGTACCGACAAAATCCTAACACTTTCTCGCTACGAACGGACCTGTGCACAATGTTCATTATCGTTATCAAGCACATCTGTGTTTCCTTGAGCTGACAAATTCCTTTCATGTATGCATACATTTCGTCAGTAGTAATCAAAGCGTCTCACAATGAATGTACAGATAGTTTCTGATAGACCAAAATATTTATTAGTTACAACAGATGAAAGAAGTGAGATTCCAGAATCTAAATCATTCAGATCTACAGTGCTCTTTTGAGCGCAGAATGCAGAATTTCGGATTTCTATGAATGAACACTTCTGCTCCAAGCTCAAGCAGTTCACAAACAAATCATAAAATCTTTGATTTTTGCACATTATGCTTTGCCAAATCGCTGGAGCACCTACCTGAGAAAATCTGCAGGTCCTTTCGAAACGACTCACAGCAGCAGATGATGTTGGTGCCTATTCTGGACACGGACAGTTACGTTTTACTGTATATTATAAAAATACACTTTCTTCAGTCTCACTCTGTCTGTCATGTTGACTAAATTCCTCTGTGGATTTATCTAAACGCGTTTTCGCTTGTAATCCGCCAAAAAACATACTTGCAAGGTGCGAGTTGTATCCAACACAAAGTTAGCCAAACAGACTCGGAAATACATTTGTACCAATCAGAGATGGTTTGGTATGGTATGGTATGGTATGGTGTTTCCGAGGTGCACATATCTATCTAATTAAAGATGCTCAAGGCGCCGTAAGGATGGAAGCTGAAGCTTTGAAAGCCTGCTGCTACTAAGCACTACTTTATGTGCAAACCTCCACCCTACTATTAACTTCAGTGCATGTGATATATTTCTGTTTCCATTCCATCAGCCCTACTGGGCTTTCTCTTTTTGAATAGTGGTAATCGGATTTTTAACATGCGCACTTGATGATTATGCGTGCTGTACACGCGAAGGTGTACGTAAATTTGACTCGATGGGAATGAGGAAAAGTCCATATCCCATTCCTGCCCACCAGGGGATTCGAAACCGGGATCTTACCGCTGCCAGCGCAGTGTCTTATCCACTAAGCTACGTCCCCATGTAGATGCACATTTATGTGGTGCTCCTGATCGAAATTGTCATAAGACCAAATTTGAAAGTTATCGACAAATTCCTAGGTTTGCCTCAGGCAGTTTTTTGCCGTTGATTGTTCGTTTAGGCTAGGGTGAAGGACAAATTACTGCAAGGTAGAGAAGTGGCTTTCAAATGACATAACTTGTTTCAGTGCGGTAAGAAGAATGTGCGTTTTGACCAGGTTCGAGAGTAGGCAAAATGCACACATTTTGAGGGGGAAAAATGTAAACAAACTCTGGGTACTTTGTTAAATAATTTAACATTTATGGGTGTTCGATAAAAGCTCTGAAGAAAAAGAAGTGTGTTTTCGCATAGATGACACTCAGAACTTGCAGAAAATCCGGAAAACCCAAAACAGCCAACGGGACAGATTTTTCACATTGGGAAGTGTCCTAGCTCGCCTTAAGGTATCTCTGTACCAAGTTTGGGTTTGAAGCTGACAATAGTATTTGAGGAGAAACAATTTAATGTCAAAATATGGCTATTTTTGTACCCTTTCTGGACTTCCTGTGACCTTGACCTTTGAGAAAATGGTATGTTTAGACAGGCCTTGCCTTAAAGTTATTCTCCCCAGGATCAAGCATCTCAACACAGTCGGAAAACTGTCTGCAACAAATACTGCCGACAGTATTATGTATGGGTCCTTTGTGTACTAACTTAGAGCTTTATGATGTAAATACAGTGCCAAATGTCAAAATTCATCGTTTGGTGGGTGTGTTGTTTTTGTACCCGAGAGCGCAAATTATCTGCATCGGCCTCGTTTTGAATTTGAGCATATTTACTAGCCTACGTCACAAGGCAGAACCCGGTCAATACTGCAGAGGAGGTCATTGGTGTGGGTACACACATCAGTGTACACTCATGTACTGATGTTCTCCGGCATCTCTTTGACATAATTTTCCACGAGAATGTAAAATAACCCTTCCATACTCATGCTGTCAAAATCAATGCGGGTTCCGCTTGACCTGCTACCCGGACCCTGAGTAATGATCGTGCTGGGGGCGTGGCTTGTTCGACTCCGTGACAAAAACGTGTCACAACCAGCGATGTCGGTGCCGCAATTTTGACACGCACCGTAGTTTTCAGATCCTTGCAGCATAAAATCTGATGAACTAGCTCGTAACTTTATGATAAAACAGGTTTAAAATCTTGCAAAATCAGTAAGAGATAAATTTTACTGAAGATCATGAATTTTGAAAATCAGTCACTAGTGCTCGCGGAACTATAGGAACATCGACAAAGACCGTAGCCGGATTACTTACTGATTCACATAGCAAGAAAGCAACAAATTCCGGATGGATGGTCAAGCCAAGCTCTATAGTCCCTTGTCCGATGTCAATCCTACATAGGGTTATCTTGTCTCTCTTTCTCTTTCTTCTCTTCAATTCCGAGTCCGTCATTGTCGGCCAGCGCGAGTCGACTGATATTTTCTTTTTTTCTTCACTGGTTCATCCGCCATCTTGTCTCTGATCGGTTATAATTATGCAGATGACCTAAGGTCGTATAGAATAGTTTTGATGTCAGCTACCTGATCGTCTATCGGAAACAATCTTTTGACTGGGTATAGTCACAAGATTCCGGTGGCCTCCTTCGCTTTGAACGGACGAAAGCAAGCATTTGGTGAGACAAAAGGGTGGTCACTGTGTAATTGGGTATGTATACTGAAGCCCAGTAAAAGCTTTTTGTGAACTGAAGCATTAAAAAAGGTCGGTCGTGCCCCTTTAAGGTGTCCTTGGACCAAGTTTGAAGTCTGAGGCTTAAATAGTTTCTGAGAAAATGCCAATGCTTATGATAAAGTTTACAATGGACAGATGACGGATTGACCATTACATAGACTTGCTTTGCTATAGCACGTGAGCCAAAAAGTAAAGACACACTAAATGCCTGACAAAACTGACGGTGCCCTAGAAGCAAAGATGCAACTGAAAGTCAGATTTTGGTCACAGCCTAAGAAAACAGCAAAAATGTCCCATTAATGAAGTTATGCAGTAGTCGAATGTCCTACTGAATTCCTTTTTATGGCTGTCGATGCCTGCTAATTTTACCACTGTCTTGGACTTTTTATTTCTTTCGAACATGGCCTGCACAATCCTTGTAACAGCACAATAACTGGAACGGATTCATCGCAGCTATTCTCCTCCCTGACCCTCCCTCAATTCTGCACCAGTCTGGATTTAACAGAAGTAATTACAAGTGATCATCAAACCAAAAAAGTCTTCTTTAGCCAAGAGATTAAACAAATTAGGCACTGAATCGTCTATGTCAGGTTACTTCGAGGGTTACATCATGGTATTGTAGTCTGATAATCAGCTTCAGAGGACTACAAACCACGATGTAACCCGAGAAGTAACCCAACACAGACGATTCAATGCCATTGTCGTTCGGTCTAAATTACGCACTATTTGAAGCCTTAAATGTGTCTGACGTCAGGAGTAAAATGCCAAATATTTCTACATCAGACTGTATTTTCTAAGAAATACACAGGGGGCGTGACTCTGTGAATAGTCTACCATGCCCGGTCGTGCAAATGAGCTTGATCTTTGCCACTGGAATTTCAAATGTTTACCCGCGGTGCCGTTTCTAAGCAGCCATTGACAAGATCAGAATCTCTAGCAATCAAATGCGCACTTTTCTCACTGGGTTCAAGTGATACAACTTCTAAATTTTGAGCGCACGATGTTATGGCAAGTCACTGGATATACGGTAGGTCTGATTTCATACATGAAACATGTATTGTTGGCATCTTTTGCCATCCAGTACTGAGCTCCTACACGCATTCAACAATGACTCGATCTTTTCAACAAAAACTGAAATGTCATAGATCTGTAACATTTTCTTTATTTATTTCTCTTTCTCTCTTATTGCACAAGTGGCAGCAGTCTGCTTTCCAAACAGCATATGTGTTGACATGAAGTAACTTGGAAAGTTTCAAGCTGTCTCAGTTCAGAGTTTGACACATTTGTGTAGCACTTGTGAAGTGTGCTCACCACTTGAGTCATGCTGAAATAAAGTACAATTCTTATATTTCCCTATCGTCTACCACCATTTTGGGAAAACTGCATCCGTGTACAAACATGTAAAACAATCATGTCTGTACTTAGCTGTTAAATTGAGACTGCTAAATACTGAATTATTTCAGTGATCGCAAGAACCAACTGAAATGCACAGGCATGAACCGACAACAATCCAATATTCTTTTTTACATTTAACTAAGCAGTGCCACCAAATGCATGTCATCTTTTCATTGTAGATGTAGATGTTGTACATGTAGAAAGAACAGACTGTTGGTACCCTTTGCACAACAGTAAATGCTGTCTGTTCAAATCGTTGCTACCATATTCCTAGCATATTCTCAGCAAGTCGGAAGAGGTAACTTCTACATCAAATGGGACCACACAGTTTATTATGGACCAAAGAACTGATGACTTCCGTCACCGAATGATGACATATGACAGTGGGCGAAACAAGACCCATGTATCCTCACCAGCCCCCCAGGGGCAGATCCAGAGGGATCTCGGGGGGGGGGGGGGGGGGGGGGGGGGGGAGGGCACAACAGCCCCCCCCCCTCTCGTTTTCCAAATTGTGGGGCACAACAGCCCCCCCCCCCCCCCTTCTCGTTTTCCAAATTGTGTCATACAAAAGAAATCCAGACCAAAACAGTAACTATCAGGCGAGCATAAAATTCATAACAAAGAACAATTACAAATAAGTTAATAAAATGAAAATAATCCCTAGGCCCCTCCCCTGGATCCGCCACTGCCCCCAAATTCACAATGGGCCAAGCAAGAAGCGTATGTTCTCACAAATGTGGGAGCTCATGAGGGACCTTGCCTCTTGATGGATTAACCTTTAGCATGCTGGTGGCGACATTTGTCGCCAGCCGCCATCTTGCTTCATTATCGGATGGCGACATATGTCGCCACCGCTATGTCGCCACCGCGTGGTCTGCTCGTAATTGTCTATGGTAAACACAATGGGTTGCTATGAAGCCTTTGCGAAGGATTGTGGGTGATTGTAAATGAGGCTTGCTTCCGTTTTATATCGGCCATCTTGCTAACTTCGAGTGTGTTTGAGCAATTCGAATTTTCTAAGCGAGAGTTTGTTCTGACGGCTTCATTTTGACAAAAGATGACCGATGAGGAGTTAGAAGCATTCATCAAGGAATACTTTTATGGAGTCAGATTTCGATGATGAAGACTTTCTTGGGTTTTTGCAAGAAGACTTGAGATCGAGGGGGGGGGGGGGTGGGACATGGTGGTGATGGGCAGAGGAGTGATTCTGAATCGAGTGCTAGTGAACGCGAAAACGGTGCATAGTAAGCATTGATTATTATTATTTTTTGTTAGGATAATAACAGACAACACAGTTTTAAGAATTGAGACATAATCTTGATTCATGTATTTACATACATGCCAAATTCCACAATCTTACATAGAAAAATGAAAAAGTTGTAGGTTTTTGAAGTAAGTAGGGTAGCGTTGGGTTTAGCCCACTAAAAAAGAATGCAGGTGCAGGGGAAAGAACTGACAGCGGAAAGCAGAGTGCTAAAGGTTAACTCATTACATCCTGAGGATAAAATTGGCAGTATGTTTTCATATCCTTATAGGTCTACATCACAGTTCTGGAGACAGAGTGACAATGATAGTTCAAGGGTAGTGTCAGGAGAGCTTGGCGCCTACAGGCACCAAGCTTCTCTGACACCACCCTTGAACTATCATGGTTGATTCCGACTTGTCCATTGTTTCACACATTAACAAAGTTGTGAAGAACTGTTTCTATTTTCTTCGTCCGATTGGAAAACAGCATCCTTTCCTGTCAACATCAGCTGCCAACTCACTTGCACTTGCAATGGTAATGTCTTGAGTGGACTACTGCAAAAGTGCTTTGTGGGGACTCCCTAACAGACAGTCCAGCCGCCTACACCAGAACACGGTTGTACAGATTGTCTCCCATACAAAACTGTCAGAGCACATCACACCAGCTCTGAATAAACTGCACTGGCTGACAATATATCAATGGACTGACCACAAAATTGTGTCCATGGTATATGCCTGTATCCACCAGTCAGTGCCCACATACCTCCAGAAACTCATCCAACCCTACATCCCCACACGTTCCATTCGGTCCATGTCCCAGTCTCTACTGCGTCCACTCTGCACAAAAGGTGCCAGCAAGAAACGCTTTGGCTACCGCATCTTTAAAAATGCAGCTCCAATGCTGTGGAACACTCCGCCGGCATCACTGAAGACCATGGAATCTCTTCAGTCTTTCTGCAGGCAGCTGAAGACTCGCCTCAACAGTCTGTCCTGAACTGACGAATTGACTGCAGTTTTACTCTTCTTCTGCTACTTCTCTCTCCTCCTCCCCCCCCTCCCCCCCCCCCCCCCCCCCCCCCCCCCCCCCGCCCTCTAAACTGGTGCTTTGCTGACTTTTCTCTTTAAAACCTCTCCTCCCTACAGTGCTTTCAGCATTCAGCACTGGATGGAGAAATGTGCTCTACAAGTGAACATCATCATCATCATCTTTATCCATGCTTGAAACCTGGGGATGTGCCATACTGCATAAAGTCTATTGCATTGTTGGGTATGCAGGAGCCCAATTTAGTGGCGATATCCTCTACTTCCTCCACAGGCAGAAAGTTGTCCACATCCTGAAACAAATAAAAAGTGTGCTGGAAATATTGTCACTTCACTACATGCTACTCAAAGGTGCAAAGCTAAGGAGAAATTTCCATTCAGCTACAATGGTACCATCCCCTGCAACTCGGCCATCGGTACTCGGCTGATATTTCTACATTTTGCCCTTGTTATTCTATTGTGATTCTTGCTTTTTAGTTCCTGCTACAGCTCTGACCTGACATTGCAAATCGTTACATCACGAACCCGGATATATAGCGGGGGGTACCTTGGATCCCCCCCAAAATCGGACTGACCGCGGACGGTGGTGAACCGCAAAATAATTTGTCACCGGCCTTGGCTGTATCGCGCTCCACGGGGTGCTGCACACACGCCTGAGGCGACATCTGGGAGGGCGTCCACACACTAAACACCCTTCTCCAGATAAAGAACACATACATACATGCATGTACATGAAGAGGGTAGGAGACAAGAGTCAGTGTATAATGAGGGTTTAGGCTTCTGGCACATAACAGATGTTTCCCCACTTGACTGGCTGCCGGGTGTGTGGGAGCAGCTTCACACGATTACGTGTCCTCCTCCTAGATATGACCACACACGTAAATGCGTTAATAGGAAACACTGGTTTGATGCGCATCAAGGTCTATGCTTTTCACAGGTGTCAAGTTTCGCCACACTCGGCAGCCGGCGGTTATGACCTGTGTACATAAAACCGTAGAGATTACACGAAAGTCTGCGAAAAAAGTTAAGTTTTAACTTTGCTTTGAACTACGTAAGGGGGGAGGCATTTCTGAGCTGAGTTGGTAAGGAATTCCAAATTAAAGGAGCTGTACATCTGAAAGAGCATTCACCAGCAGATTTGAGATGGTACTTTGGAACTTTGAAAAGTTTCTCTCCCGATGAACGCAGTGAGCGAGAGGGCTGGTAAGTAATTAGACTGGAGGAAAGGTACGACGGAAGACTGCCATCAAAGTGGCGGTATTCAAGGGTCGCAATCTTAAACTGTATGCAGGATTGGATTGGAAGCCAGTGAAGGTCTTTCAGTATAGGGTTACGTGGTCTCGTTTTCACCTGTGCTTCACAAGCCTTGCGGCATTATTTTGAACTCGCTGAAGGCGGCTAATCTGCTCAGATGAAAGATCAAATAGCAGAGAATTGCAGTAGTCAAGATGGCTCGTGACTAAAGCATTCACTAACCTTGCAGTGGCAGATTCAGAAAGACTGTGTTGGACAGATGCGATGCGTCTCAGAGAGTATGAAGCACCACGACAGATTTCACCAATATGATCCTGCATACTCAAAGTCTTATCGAGCTTGACACCAAGATATTTGACCGAAGACTGAAATTGTTGAAGCCGGGATGCTGAGCCAACGGGCAGTAACTCTGTTGTTTTTTTCTGGATTTAACATAAGTTTGTTACTAGGATAATAAATGTCTATGCTTGCTGCAGAGTTAGGTGGTCCGCTGCTGAAGTTAAAGAGAGGTGTGCTACCCTACTGCTGGTGCTCACCGGTCATTGTAATTGGATTTTCTCATCGTGCAAGACGACTTCAAACAAAACACACTAGTGAAGTGATCATCCTATTCTTTGAAGAATAAAGGCTACCTAACTTGTCTTGGAAATTGTCTATTGATGTGAGTGTGAATGACAAACGAGAACAGAAGTTGTCTTTTGTGCGTGTGTGGAATCACTTGCCGTCTGAATTGCCTTTTCCTCCTCTCCTGGCCTCAGCTTTGAAAGAAAGAACGCACAGGCGATAGGTAATGCCTATGCACACGCCCCCCCCCCCCCACCCCTCCCCCATAGCCTTATATCTTGCGGATGGATATATCGTGGTCCCATTTTGTGGACCTGAACGACCACGATATGTCAGGTCACAGCTGTATTTTGTTGTTGGGTAGGTTAATCTGAAAGATTAGCCTTTGGGTCTAGTAAAAAAAAATGTATAGACCGAGTCGGTTATCATCAGAAACCACATACAGATATTTGCACTAAAATTACAGCATTTGAAATTTCAGCCAAGACAAATGCCACCACATATGTATCCCTACCCCTTTCCTCTCTTCAACTACTTCCTTTGTATCATTTATTATAAACAGTAATCCTTAAAGCAACAAACACATTGATAGGACAACAAAAAGCAATTCCTGACCTCTTCAATGACTTCTTCTTGTTCCTTGTCTGGAAGTTTCCCATCATATTTTCTGAACAATGGTAGAATCCAACGTCCTGACCTGCAAACCAAACAAAACAAGAATGGCAAAGCCCTTGGGGCTCACGTGCATGAGCAAGCCACATAATTAATCTTGACCTTTGTGATCTTGACCTTTCTGACAGGTCATTAAAACGAGCAAATGTTGTAACATAAGGGTTGGTTTTTGTATCTACAAAGTTCTTTTTTTTTTTCAGAAATTTTGCTTTTTTCACACATTTGTCAACAGTGTCCCTTAACCTTCATGAGTGGTGAACCAAATTAGTATGTATAGA
Organism: Semisulcospira habei; assembly: GCA_036245525.1. Lineage (NCBI taxonomy): Eukaryota > Metazoa > Mollusca > Gastropoda > Semisulcospiridae > Semisulcospira > Semisulcospira habei. The sequence continues at coordinate 170,248,571 of BTPG01000008.1, read as the reverse complement.
AAGGTATTGTCATAAGCGACACTTCTGCCAAATTTGGTTGAAATGTTTTGGTTGAAAATGATGATAAAACTCAAATGCTCAACAAAAAAAAAAAAGACTTTTTCACATAATTTGCCCTTCTCTTGTGACTCTTGACCTTTTGAAGGGTTCATCCAAATTAGCAAGCATTTGGTATTTGAGAAAAAACAATTTGTGTTTTTAAAAAATAGTTATTTGCGACCTGATCTCTTGTTACCCTTGACCTTTCTGAGAGGTCATCCAAATTGGTGTGTATAGGAAGGTCTTACCATTAGGTATATCTGTACAAAGTTTGGGTTTAAGCTGTGAATTGTGTTAAGAAATGGCTCTTTTTCACCTGTTTCCTTAACATCTTGCGACCCATGACCTTTTCGAGAGTTCGCCCAATTTAGAATGCATAGGAAGGTCTTACCATCAGGTAGCTTCATACTAAGCTTGGATCTGAAGTTGTGAATAGTACGTGAGAAAAACAAATTTCATCAAAATATGGCTATTTTTGTACCTATTTCCTGATCCCCTTTGACCTTGACCTTAGAGAGAGGTCACTCAAATTTGCATGTTTAGAAAGGTCTTGCCACAAAGTATCTTTGAGCCAAGTTTAAAGTCTGTAGCTTGAATAGTCTCTGAGAAAATGCCAACGATAAAGTTTACCACGAATGACGGCGGACAGATGACAGACGGCGGCCTATTACATAGGTCGTTTTTGCTATCGCACTTGAGCCAAAAATGACAATAGAAAAAGTGAACTGGGATGCACAAACAGCAACAATTTTATAAAGCACTCCAAACTGACCCACATAGTGTGTTTCCTAAATATACATTCTGAAGCATGTTCACCCAAATTATGCCAACCTTTCATACAAGCTAATTTTACATGCCTAGTAAGCTGACGCACTCAACAGTGTTGTTCTATATATAAAAAATGTCGCCAATTTCACAATACCACAAACAAATCAGCCTGTCCTCCTCACCTCCTCAACAGATATGGGTCAAAGGGGAAGAAGGCCTCCAAAACTGCGTCTTTCACGTAAAACTTGTATCGGTTGTTGCGCTCAATGATGGTGTCGCAGAATGCCAGCTGATGCATCCTGCAAAGGAAACCCAAACATCCTCTCCATTGATACATTTGCTCCTAGCATAGGTTTGTTTACTGCAGCAAAAACTGAACCCAATCATGTTTTATTTTGAGTGAACTGAGCCTGCTCCAGTCAATAAAGGGTTAATTTGTTTGTTCAGAATATTTTCTTAATAAATGTACTGAATGTATTTTCAGCTGTCAGTCGCGCTCTTTGTCACGGTGATGCCTGCAGGAACTGTGGCGACAAAACCCACCACGGACAGAAAAAGGGTTAGTATGTCTTCAAATATTGCCACACAAAAGGACCAACATAACTTGTCAGATATTAATGTCATCAAAAGAATGACTTTTCTGTTATGTGTTCCTATTCACATGGATTGTAAAGAGTAGACAAGCCTTAGTCGAGGTAAGACAACTGTTCTCCCACCCAATTTTAGCAATCTGAGAGCACTGTCACACGAGTGAGTTAGGCCACATAAGCGGACATTTATCTCGGTTTAAACTGATCATGCGGGGGCTAAAAAGTGACGCAGGCCAGAATAGAATGTATTTGCTACCTAAACCAAGTAGCGGGTCGCATGCAAATTCAGGTCGCCAGCTAACTCCGGATAGACTACACCATATCCAGTATCCATAACACTGAAATTGACAGCGAGGCTCAAACTAATTAAACAGCGTGTCATTTGGTGTTTGAAAAAACCCCAATGAAATGGAAAATTGTGCTTTTTGTTTTAGTCTTTGGGTTAACTGAAGACACATACGGCATGGTGCATTTAGCTGAACTAAGTGACAAATTTGAAAGCCTCGTTTTGAATTGTCTTTCAAATGCAAATATAAATAGGTGCCGCTAAAAATAAGGTCAAATTCAATTTGACACGAGAAATATGCATTAACTCGAGTGTATTAAAGTGGGGGCAAGGGGGTGGGAGGGGTGGGGGGGGGGGGGCGGGGCGGGGAGATACCATCTTGGATTCACAACAGTTTATTTTTGGTGGTGGGTTTATTGTTGGTGGGTTAGCTGGCCCGCAACAATTTAACCCTGGTTATGTTTGTGGGTTGTATGATCAAAATAACTCAATACTTAGTCCGAGATAACTCAGTCGTGTGATCATCCAAAACTTGGTTTGGTTTACGTTTGTTCTGTTTGTCATGTATTTTGGCAAGGCACTTTTAAGGTCGTCTGATCACTTGGAGCGAGTTAAATTTGGCCACAAGGCCTGTCCCGGGTTTAAAGTCCGACGGGCCTTAAAGTCTGCCCTGCTTAAACCCATTTAGCCCCAAGGACATATTTCAAAATTCTGGAGGTGTCATTTAATGATCATGTATCAGTTGCAGGAGATGGACGGACCATGATAATTCAAGGGTAGTGCCAAATTAGCTTGGCGCCTAATGGTCCATCCATCTCCTGCTGTAGAGAGTTGGTGGTAAATGGGTTAATCATAGTCTCTATGAATTCCTTGTGTTGTACTTAGTTCATGTTGTAAGGAGTGTGGGGACATGTTTGAGAAATGAAGACTGTACCTGCTGACGGAGGCAAACGTTTGGCAAACAAGAGGCAGGCAGACTCTGAGGGGGTTCAGCTTGCAGGTCACAACGTGCTGCAGTCTTAACGACTTGGCCCACTTGTAACCTGTAACCAATATATGACATACCTATCTCATGTTAATCTTTATAATTTGGAAATCTGTGAATATCAAGATAAGAAAATTAAACATATGCTCAACGTCGCTTGAACTTTGTAATCAAGGATGTTCTCATTTCGAATTTGGTATACTTGCTCAGAAAAAAAAAAAAAAACATTTTTTCAATCTCATGTTATTATTCAATAATGTGCCATAGGAGACCTATCACTATCAAATACAAGAATGGCAAAGCCCTTAAGGCTCAAGTGCATGACCGATCAACATACTTAATGTAACCTTTGTGACCTTGACCTTTCAAACAGTTCTCTGAAATAAGCAAGTGTCCTAAAATAAGGAAACTGTTGGCTTTTGTACCTGCCAAATCCATGTTTTCTCAAAATGTACACATTTTTGTCTACCGTATTAAAAATATGGTAGACTTTGAAATGGGGCTCGGTCGGAGCGCATTCTGGAGCACGCACATGACGTTTTTGGCGTGCGACGCAGAAATTCTGGCAAAGAAGTAACACGATAAAAATGACGTCATGTCTAGCTACACAAACCTTGCTAAAGAACGTCTTTTTGGCGCCATTTTGATGCTCATTGGCAAGAAAATGGTCGTTTCACAAAAACCGGATGATCCACACTGGAGTCCGTAATTTTTCTTATTTTTACTAGATATTTTGCATATAGTTAAATAAAAGGGAAATTTTTAATTAAATATATTTTCACGTTTTGAGGATTAATTTCACGAATTATATAGGTTAATCTTAAAACAATTATAGTTAGATAAAAGGGAGATAATGAATGAGTTCGTTAACCAGCATTGTAACTCTACAACTTTTTGAGCGATATTTAACCAAAAAAAAAATATATATATTTTCACGTTTTGGGGATTAATTTCACGAATTATATGGGTTAATCTTAAAACAATTGAATCTTTTCTCAGAAAAAAAAATCTTCTCATTAATAATCGCATGATTTTTCATATACGGTATTTACATAAGCCTACAGTTTGTCTCGGCTGTCGGGTACGATTAGGTCAATTGTGACCTAAATGCCCTAGGTGTGAAAATCAGACAGTTTTCTGCACCACTTTTTAGGAGTCATTTGTAAAACAGCTAACACAACTTTGTTTGCATAAGCCTGCTGTTTGTTCTGACCCTAGGGTAGGATTAGGTCAAATTGTGACCTGTAAACCCTAGGCATGAAAATCAGCAAGAAAAGTTGATTCTCTGATACGTCAAATGTTAGTACTGTGATGAGCGACGTATAACATCGAGTCGTCACTATGAACAGTGTCGTGGGACTAATGATGCAATGACATGAAGCTTGAAGTGACGTCATTTCGCTGCTCGTGCTCTTATTCTTCTTCAGAATAGCTATGCTACGCCAGACCACGGAGCTTATGAATGGCGGGAATCGTCGTGTGTCCGTCTTTATTTATGTGTGCCAGTGTGTGTGGATCAGAGGGTGGGTTAGAGTAGAAGGAGATGGATTCATGTTGCTACATGAGCCCACAGAGTGTACTAATGGCGTGAAGCGCCGTGTGGCCCTCTTTATTTGTGTGCGCTGATGTGTGTGTTGAACAGGGGTTGGTTTAGAGAGGAGGGAATTGGATCAGCATAATAAGCCTAAAAATATTAACAACTCTGAATGTTCCTAAAAGATAAATGCATCTGAGCTCCGAACAATACTATAGACTTTGGGATGAAATCTCATCTTGTTCACTTTTGTCAACCTTCATGACCCTTGACCTTTGTGAGTAGTGCACCAAATTAGTATGCGGCTGCCTAGAAAGGTCTTATCATCAGCTACCTTTCTGCTACATTTGATTGAAACGTTTTGCAAAACGAAAATTCTACCAAAAATACATCATTTGTGACATGAGGCCCTTGACCTTTCCAAGGGGTCAGTCAAATTAGCATGCATAGGAAGGTCTTATCATCAGGTGTCTCTGTACCAGGTTCAGGATGAAGTTGTAAATAGAATTTGAGAATAAACAATTTTTGTCAAAAATGGCTATTTGTGACCTATTTCCTGATCTCTTGTGACCCTTCACCTTTCCGAAGGGTCAACAAATTAGTATGCATAGAAAGGTCTTACCACCAGGTATCTTTGTACAAAGTTTCAGTTTGAAGTTGTAAATAGTATATGAGAAAACAAATTTTGACAAAAATAGCTATTTTTTTTAAACCTATTTTCTGATCCCGTGATCTTGACCTCACTCAAATTGGTATGTCAATGTTAAAGTTTACTACGAACAACATCAAACAGATGGCGGACCACCGACAATGGACGGACAACGGACAAACAACCACTGGCCCAGAACATACTCACTTTTGCTTCGCACGTGAGCCAAAAATGAGCAATTAGATGATTAGGGACTATTCTTAAACTATCATGGCCAATCCATTTCCAAGAGTGGAAGCTGGTAATTCTGAAAACAAAGAAACAGTTGCCACATTCCTTCTGCGAATGAAGATAAGTAGCGGCTAATCTCTGTTTGTTTGTTTGTCTATTTTGACAAAGGGTATTTACCCGAAATATTAATAAATTGTGTTGTACCCATCTTTTATAAGCGTGTTTCTTTCTCCGTTGGGTACTTCTTTGAAAACAAAGAAACAGGCCAGGGGTCACCTGGGCACTGTTGGGGTACCAAAACATTTTTTTCAGAAGCATCTTTGCAGCTTTTTTTGAGATTCAGGCATCATATTTATATTATGATAAGACAGGGTTTAATTGTGAAAATACAGAAATATATACATGAAACATTTTGAAAGTATGATTTCTAAATTTCCATCTGCCAACTTTCAACTACTGATCCCCCACACAGGATAACAGGACACATTCCAGCATACATAAATTGTGCACAAAACTGCTACTTCCTCTCACAACAATAGCAGCACAACTGACCTTTGCGAAGTCCAATCAGTTCCTGATTCCTGAAGCAGAAGACATAGAAAAAGGCCTGGCACACAGCGTAGAAAGGGGCATGGTGGGTCAGGTCCGCATGCAAACTGTCCCCTGCCCTCTTCTCTAGGTAATTGTGGACCCAGGTAACCATCAGATCCAGCACCGTCTTCACCGTGCTGAATTCATCAAGGAGAAGAAAGAATTGGACATTATGGTACAATTAATTCATGGGGTAATGAATGAACGTGCAAGTAACAAACTTAGTTCACTCATTTTCACCCATTTAGCCCCGACGCACTACCGCAGGAGATGGATTGACCATAATAATTTAAGGGTAGTGCCAGATCAGCATGGTGTCTGAAGGTGCCAAGCTAATCTGGCACTACCCTTGAATTCTCATGGCTGATCCATCCACCACAACTGGTACAGTCACAAGGTGACACCTCAACATTTTGGAAATGCGGCCTGATTTCAGCAAGAGACAGATCCTCATGAGCCCAGTTGCGGAGGTTTATGAGGATCTATGCCTCCTGCAGTTGGAGGGATTACTTGTAGATAACAATACACTTTTTGCAGATACAGTGGAGTCCAGTTAACACGAACTCGCTTTACACGAATTTTTGGTTAAGACGAACCGTTTTTGCATTCCCGGCCGACGGCCTTCTTATTCTGTATTAAAATTTCACTGATAGCACGAAATGCTTAAAACAAAATTTCGCTTTACACGAATCTGGTTTCGGTTCCCAACCATGGCAATTTCACTATTATTCACCTGTTTAACACGAACGCAGATTCCATTCACCAAAAACCAATTCATGTGTCGCTCTCGCACTGTAGTACACAAACTCTAGTCTGTGATTGGCTGAATAGCCTTCGGCTGTTGTAATCCGTCTTCTCATTGGCTAGCGTTTCTGAACTGTATTCATGTTGTTTGCATCATTCGTGTACCAACACAACCATTTTACCGATGCGGGATTGTACTTCAGCCTGTGTTGCTTTTACCTGATGGATTGTAACTTACTACGGATTTTACCTGACGGATTTTACATTAAATACGCAAGCTGAACACGTTTCCTAGTGTTTTCCTAGTGAGCTGAAGGTATGCACATAAAGTACGATAATGTGCACTTTTAACCTCGTACTCATTCACGCACACATCTCTTACACACTTTCTCCTTGAGGGCCGTGATCAATTTTGAGGACATATTGGTTAACACGAAATACGTTTAACACGAAGTGATTTTCTGTGTCCCCAGAAATTCGTGTTAAGCAGACTCCACTGTACATGTATTTCTCACCCTGCATCAATGTAAGTGGCACGGGCCAGGAAACTGCCAATGTAGCCAGCTGCTGCTATGCGGAATACACCTTGTGTCATGGGGGTTGTCACTTTCTTCCATAGATAGTCAGTAAATCCTTCCCACAATAGCTATATCAAAATATCAAAAACATAAAATGTATTTTTTCAAAAAATACCTACTGATGGCATTATTGATAAGAAGGTACAATTAGCTTACCGATTTCAGCCTAAGACCCCTTGTGTGTACCTACACAACAAGCGAAGCAACTCTTAGTTGTTACCATGCTATCTGGGCAGCCTCCCTTCCTCCTATAAGGTCACGTGATTAAAAATATGGCACTCTCTCAGAAAACTGAAGATCTTGTCCGGGGGCACATCCTGGAACAAAACCTTCAAGGAGTCTGCTGTGAAATGTTTATACCTTGTGTTGATTAGATCAGCACAAGACAAAAAACCTCGGCGTTATCCTCGATTCCTCTCTTTCCATGACCAGCTTCGTCTCCGCCACGGCCCAGGCATGCTACTTCCACCTCCGCCGCAGTCAGATCAGAAAATACCTCACTACTGAAGCTGCCACCAAACTTGCTGTCTCTCTCATCCTATCTCACATCGACTACTGCAACTCCCTCCTTTCCGGCCTCCCTCACTCCACCACTTTCACTCTCCAGCACGTCCAGAACAATGCTGCCCGCGTCATCCTCAAAAAGAAAAAATCCCACCACATCACTCCCCTGCTCAAACTCCTTCACTGGCTTCCCATCCCCCAACCCATCCAATACAAGATTCTGTCTCTCTGCTACAAATCCCTGAACAACTGCGCTCCCGCCTATCTCTCAAACTTACTTCACCCCTACACTCCTCCCTGCTCCCTCCGCTCCGCCTCCGACCCTCTCCACCTCCACATCCCCCGCACCAAACTCAGCACTTTCGGCCCCCGCTCCTTCTAAGTATACGGTCCATCCACCTGGAACACTCTCCCACTCTCTCTCCGTCAGAAACACTCCCTCTCCTCCTTCCAGTCCGCCCTCAAAACTCACCTCTTGCAACAGTTCTAGCACTATACCACCACACTCTCCACCCTAAACAGACTGTCGTAATGCATTTCACCATTTGTGGTACGTGAGTCGTTGTCTAAAGCATGCGCATGCGTGCGCGAGTTGTGAGTGCGCGCTTAGAGTTATAATTATTAATAATAATAATAATAATAATAATGAATGGTTCTTGTATAGCGCAAAATCTTTTTGTGGCAAAAACTCATTGCGCTAACACACGCAGTCAAACATGACATAGACGAATACAATAACATTACAAATAAATACAACAGGACCACGGATCTACGACAGAGGAAAAGCAAGCTGGAAGAAGTGAGTTTTCAACTGAGCCTTAAACTGAGGGAGAGTAGAGAGATTTCGAAGACTGACAGGCAGCGAGTTCCAAACTGAAGGTGCAATGAAGCTGAATGAGCGTTCACCAACAGTTTTCAAGTTACAGCTTGCGGAGCTTCGAATGCCGTTTCGCAAGACGGGTTTCTGGCGACGTGGGCGAGAAGACGACAAGTCTTTCATTTGAGGACGTTTGAGCAGGGTCTTTGGGTTATTATGATGTTGTGTCGTTGTAGTTGATTGTTCGAAGTCTTATTATGTTGAGAATTGCGTAGCGCGAAGTAAATGTAGGCTTCCTCGTTGTCATAATTGCTGAACGTTGAGTAGTTATTTGCCAGTTTCGCAGGTTTGCTTGCTCATTGCTGTTGTTTATCTGGCATTTTTCAATACTTTACCGGTCGTATGATGGCCGCCTAGTGTGGTGCCAAGTTCTCTGTTAAAGCTATGAGGGATAGTCACAGGTTGTGTCGCATATGATTGTTCGCGTATTTTACGCCTGTCTTGTAGAACAAGCGACTGCCAGTGCAACGCAAGACGCCTGTTTTCTGGACCCTATTGAGTTCTGATCTCAGTACCAATGATCACTATAGTACCTGTTCCATGTGTCTATGACCTTGGTGCAATAGAACACAGGATGATGGAAGATTTCGAGAAATCTCATAGAATAGAATCAATTGTTTGCCTCGGTGAAAATAAGGTTGTCACCAGCTGGCGCGTATGTGTGACTGTAGTCTACTCGCCGCGAAGAATGCGATGTGACGTTGTCAAGATAGGCAGATGAGGGACAGCGGAGCATATAGATGCGCTAATGGCGTCATACTGAGTCGTTGCAGATGGAAAACTGTCGAAGGCTCGACCATGTGATCACTTAGTCATGAAATATTTGCCATACGTTAATAGTCATGATGCTGTTAAAAGTCTCGATGATCTATCTTATGCGTGACTAGACCAAGAATGATCTAAAGGAACGTTGATGTTTGTGATAGGGTTATATGGTTGCTGCTAGCATCCGCTGTAACAGTATTAATTGATTTGACAGACAGCCACCTCGTAAATATAACAAAAAAGATCTGGAAGCTGGTGAGTGGAGCACGTCAACCAACATCATGTGCATATTAGTGACTTCAGTTAGATTTTTGTTTCAAGTCAATTCCAACAATCAGCTGCTGAGCTTATCTATAACATCATCCAACGAGTAGTAAAAAACAGTCGACTTAACCGCATATGAGTTTCAATAGAGTTTTCACGTGCAGTTGGAACATAGAAGACAGAAAAACTGCAAGTTTGAATCAAATCTGTTAGTGCTAGGTGTGCAGCCCTTTGTAGACGGGCTCCTGTGACGTAGCCTTGATGTATCATTCAGCACAGTTTATTTTGTTGTAGCGAAGGCTGTTCAGTCACATTCGCTGTAGGATGCGCTATTATGTGAATCGTTATGACTCTGTTAGGCTGGAGAAGTTTCTGACATGGTAGAATAGTATAGTAGTAACCGAGGAACAGTGGTCCTCAGGACCGAACACCTGGGTGATAACTCCCAGTGCTACCACAAGCACGTGCGCCTTGGCAGGCCTGCATTATCAATTATCCATCATAGAATATACTCATCACTGACACCCTGTCCATACTTGTACGATATGATTATCTAAACCAGTTCCATAGTAGCAGGTGCCATTTCAACTCCATATGATCATCTCTAAGGCCTTATTTAGATTAGAGTTTGCTTACTGTACAATTCCCCGTGAATTATTAATTAATTTGTCACCGGATTGGAGATGAGCCACCAGAAGGCTAGACGACAGTGGGCGCGCTCCGGCGCTTAGTTCTCTTGCTTCATCCAATGGACGCAGAAACGCGAGTTAGAGGCGTTAAGGCCACATACAAGGCCCTCCCCAGTGGATGGTTTTACAGATCAGTGGCGCGATCCACTGGCCCCAAGCGATGCGATTGTGTATGAAGAGGGTCCTATGGATTAGGTGTAAATCAGAATCACCGGGATAGGTGCTGCCTCGTATTCCACACTCAGTATGTCGAAGGAGGTCTCTATAGCCATCGGCAGGTTCTCTCAGTCGGAATAACTGAGGATCTGGCTGTCCCGAACCCTCGCGCATTGGAGCATGTGGTGCGCTGCTAGTGCACAGAAGAGCTCAGTTTGACGGGCCGATGTGTCTTGTCAACGTTCCCGTGGATGTCGCTTTCATCTGGTTCAGCCAGTGACTCTGTTGGAGTCGACAGTGTTAGTGAAGCTCCTATCCTCGAGTGTGCCGATTGTGTGGTAAGTGAACCTGCTATGATGGGGCGCGAGTGGTGTACCGACAATTTCCCCTGTGTTTTTTTTTAACGTATATGACTCAAGTTTGTCGATGAAGCGCGCAGTCTGGATGGTTGTAGTAGTCATAGTTAGTATGTCTTGTCTTCGAGGTATGTCGATGCAGGTCGACTCCGCATGGTTCGTTGGCCAGGCTATGTCTGTACAGGAGTCGACGCCATGGCTGAAGAATTGACTGCTTGTGTCTGGCCTTGGTGCCACCTCCGCATACTTATGTGTTTATTCTGCGAGTTAAAGTTACCCAGGAAGTACACATTACAGTACATTGTCCCGAAGTTGTAGGGCGTGGAGCGCTCTGGAACTTGGTTAAACTGAACACTCCACCTGTGTGATAGGTGCGTCAACGCCAAGGTAGCGCCTTCTGTGCTCGATGGTGATGTTCTCAGCGGATGCACTGTGAGCAGATGTAAAGCAATCCGTGAGATCGATGCTGGCTACCGGATATATATCTCATGGCGGTGCTGATGGCTGCAGCTCCTCAACGCAGTGGAAGAGTTCGTGGCCGCTCATTTTTCCACTAAGGGGTGCTGACATTTACATGAGGCCTGCAGGTCAAGACTGCTGAAGAGCAGACGGGTCACTAGAGCTCCTGAGGCAAGCAGCCAGTGAGCGTAAGGTAGCCTTGTGAGTCAGTTTCGTCTGTCCTATTGACGCCGTCCTCTCCTGCAATAATACAAACTATCGACAGTTGTTAACGCGTTTGGCCACTCAGGTAGGTATTCAGTTCCGATAGGTATTTTGGTAACGCTAGCCGCGATTCGCTGCCCTGCAATGGCCACGCATCCTACCCGATGCGGTGTCTAAGAAGTACAGTGACTGCTCAGCTAGATCGCCCGTACTAGGTGTATACGCTGTCCTCCGGGTACACTTGCATCTACCACCCTGTTGTGTCGCGCGCATTAGCTCGAAGTGGAACCCTGGCGAGCTTAAGGGCCAGAGGTGTTTCCGAACACGAGTGCCCACTATCTTCTTGAGTCCAGTGGGGAAATTCCCGTTGAGTCATGAGACTAGCCATCTTCGCCGGGCCAGCCTGCTATCTCTGCCCCGATGCTCAGTAGAGGTTGCTCTTGTTGGCGATGCAACAAACGATAAGGGCGCGAGTCTCGAGATCCTCGCGGGGGTTGGCGTGGGAAGCGAGCTTAAAGCGTTCTTTGGTCCTGCGAACTATATGGGCGTCGTTAATTCCAGTGGCGATTCGGGTCTTCCTGTTCTTGTGTTTGGGCTGGAATGGGGGTAAGAGGGCTTGGGAACTCGTCCGGTGGAAGTGTGTAGTTTAGGAGTAATGGCGAATGCTGATCTCGTTGCCGCATCATTCCTAGGGTACTCACTAGATGAGGTGTTCCTAGAGGCCTGTAGGAAAGCCAGGTTGAACGGGGAGACTAGGGTATGAGGGGGAGATGAAGCGGGCACATCAGCGCTGGGAGGTTAGGAAGGCCCGGAGGGGGATGGAGTGCCGTGTACTAAGAAAGGGTCTTGTGGTACACATGCTGAAAAAATGGTGGAGGGCCTCCCAAGAGCCGATGGCTGACGCCTGAGTCGTGTTATGGTGTGAAGTACTGAATGACCGACAGGGACCATCTGAATGTGAATCGCCCCACCTACGGGCCAGGGGCAAGTCCTGCTATTTACCGAGTGGGCGACCAGCATGGAGGGGCCTGTCGAGAGCGGGGTGTAACATGTAGGACTTCCCCAAGGAGTGACACACGGTTGTGGCAGTGTGATCTGGAGTCGACTATGGTGCTGGTGCACCGGTGGGAGTTGTCTTGGCAAGGCCGCAGGGGGGTAGGGGGGGGGGGTTCGGGGGATGGGGGGGATGGTATGGTAAGATGCGGGCGGGGGCCGGGTTGTCGGTTCGCGTGTTCAGGGGGTGTTTCGTAATGTGGCGGGCGTCGGTGAGAGGTGGGCCGTTGCTGGGGCTGTCGTGGCGCCTCCTGGGTGGGGCCGAGGTCGCCCAACGTGGTTCAGGTTGCGTGCGTCGCGGGTTCAGCCTTAGAGGGGTGGTCAGCGCTGGCTTTCACAGTAAGTGGCGCGTGAAGTCTGTTTGATCTGGGTTGCAAAGTTCCGATACGGATTGTAGGTGGATCATTCGGAATTGGACGTCATTCACCCGTGTTCGCAATTGTGGTGCGTCAGGGTGGGGGAATCGGCGGGGGGGGTGAGAATGGTTGGACTTGGTCTTAGGGGGGCGGGAGTGTTGGGGTGGTTGTTCGCTGTAATGAAAGTACGTGTGGGAAGGTCCGGGTCATCTAGTGATGGTGGTGGCTTTTGGCCGGGGTGGGCGGACTACGCGTGCGATATGGTGGGACCGTGTACAGTCGACCTGCACGGGTTTTCAGAGTGATTCGCATTATATGAGGGATCGTCGGATGACTTTGTTTGTTTAGTCTTTACACTCACCTACTCAGGCTGCCTCATTTGCTCACACTGATTTATCTCTGCGACTAAACTAGGGTGCAACAGGCCCAATCGCGCTCATTATCATTTATGCCACGATAATACATTTAAGGACTAAAGGGATCCCTGCAGGTTTGTTGGTTGGAATTTTCCACGTCGCTAGAATCAGGGGAATGTATCAAAATTGTTGCATTTATGGTAGGATTGGGTATTCGTAGGTAGGGGGTGGTGTGGTTGCGTACAAGGGAGATTAAGTTTTGTTTTCTTGTTGATGGTGGAGTCTTTTGTAGGTCACCAGTTTACAGAGAGCGTGGCTTTAGGGTTATGGTTGTGATTATGATGTGGTTTGCCAGAGAGATTTTTTCCCCTCCACCAGAATAGAACAGGGACCACCCCCCAGGAGCTTAGAAATCGAGTGCGAGCGAAGGAGTGCTGACATGCTTTTATTTTGTTGATGTCTTGGGAGCGTACCCGCGAGATTCGAGCAGGAAGTGCTGGAAGGCGATGGAGTGGTAGCTGAGGAGGTGGACTAGCACTCGAGATGATATCGTCTTAACCGGATGGCGAGGTCGAGGCTGCGGCGGGTCTTAGCCTGGTGGCCACGACGGGGCGAGGAATAACACCGCTTGGTAACTGTACTCTGGTCTCTGGGGTGCCGGACAAAGTGGAGTAGGTAGAGGGCCTGGAGTGCCGCGAGGCAGCTGTGCTAGCAGAAGGGCAAAGAGAAGGCTGTAACTTGGCCGCGAGTCGGTGCTGGTTGCGGTGCCACCTGTTATCGCTGTCCGCCCGCTCGTCTTTCCATCTCGCACTGGGTGAGGAACCTGCACCCCCGAGGCTGCCTCTAGCCCGGGGGAGGGGGGGGGGGGGGGGGAATGCAAGGCCCCACAGACCACACTTTGCCTCTGAGTTGGTTTGGGGGGGGGGGGGGGGGGGGGGAGGGATAGAGCGTAAAAGATCTGACCTGATATGGCGAGTAGAGGGCCTGGGATGTCGCAGGGCTGCCACGGTAGCCGAGAAGCGAACTCTGCAGCGGGTCGGTGCTTGCTCCAGTGTCATATGCCATCGTCGTCCGTCCGTGCGTGCTTTCTCTCGCTCTGGGTGAGGGACCTGTACCCCTGTGGCTGCCTCTAGCCGGGGAGGGGGACGCCAGGCTTTGCTTCTGAGTGGGTGGGGGGCTTCGCATGGGAGATGACAGAGCATAACGGAGTTGACCTGATTCAGCGAGTAAAGGGCCCCACAAAAGGATACTGCCCGTCTAGGTCCTGGGAGACTCGGGAGTGGGAGTGTCATTAAAGTTGCCCGTCCGCCGACCGTGGTGGAGAAGGTGTGGGGTCCCAGGCAGCCGCTGGTCGTTCTCTTTAGGTAGAAACCCCATAGTTGAGAACAGCACTCCTCTCTCCAGGTGACACATGTATCGCAGGTCCCGATGAAAGAAAAGCCGCAGCAGGGTAGGCAGAGCACATGAGTGTCGATGGGCCACAGCAGTTTCCCCTAGTCCACTTAGTTTGCCGATAGCCGTAACCTATCCGCCTGGCGCAGGCATCGCCAGACTCCAGGTGGCTGCATGTGCCGCAGTAGCAACAAAGAAGCAAAAACGGATACCTCTTGCAAACAACTAAAGATTTAGCCAGCTTCCCAGGTTTTTACAGCACTAACATCTTTCTCTCCTTGAAGGCAAATGGTTTGCCTTTATCAAGGTTATAATTTCATTTCCTGCACTTACACTGGAAGCGAATAAAAGTAAGACACATATATCGCAGGTCCCGGTGGAAGAAAAGCCGCAGCAGGGTAGTTCCCCTAGTCCACTTAGTTTGCCAATAGCGGTAACCTATCCGCCTGGTGAGCGCATCGCCAGACTCCAGGTGGCTGCAAGCGCCGCAGTAGCAACAAAGAAGCAAAAACGGATACCTCTTGCAAACAACTAAAGGTTTAGCCAGTTTCTCAGGTTTTCACAGCACAAACATCTTTCTCATCTTTAAGGCAAATGGTCTGCCTTTATCAAGCTTATAATTTTATTTCCTGCACTTACACTGGAAGCGAATTAAACACTTGGTAAGACCAGCACTTGTGAAGTAACCTTTCCCCTAAGAGTAAGAGGCTCAAGTTCAGCACATGCGCACACTGCTGGAAACGGCAACCTAGCTATTCCAAACAATTTCTGCCACAGCTCGCTCGCACATACGCCTAGCCGTTGAAACTAAGTGGGCCAAAGCCCGCAGAGAGACACTGCAGTGCACGCGCAATAGGAACAAAAAACCAAAAACGGATACCTCTTGCAAACAACTAAAGATTTCGCCAGTTTCTCAGGTTTTTACAGCACAAACATGTTTCTCCACCTTGAAGGCAAATGTTCTGCCTTTATCAAGGTTATAATTTCATGTCCTGCACTTACACTGGAAGCGAATTAAACACTTGGTAAGACCAGCAAATGTGCTGTAACCTTTCCCCTAAGAGGCTCAAGTTCAGCACATGCGCACACTGCTGGAAATGGCAACCTAGCTATTCCAAATAATTTCTGCCACAGCTCCACTGCGCGCACGGGCAAATGGCAGGTTAGCTCGCACACATGCTTAGCCGTTGAAACTAAGTGGACCAAAGCCCGCAGAGAGAAACCGCCATGGGGCCACTGGAAATCTTTACATCTCCGGCAGGTTCACACTTGTAAGGTCGACATGTCCAAGCGGGTGACTGGTAAAGGTATAGGTGAGAAGCCGAGTCACCTGAGACGAGTAAAGTCAAAGGCCAAAACCAGTAACGATCCTTCGTCTGTGAAGCTAAGCGTAAGACTGGTGTGGCACCACGACTCACGTGACCTTATAGGAGGAAGGGAGGCTACCCAGGTAGCATGGTAACAACTAAGAGTTGCTTCCCTTGTCAGGTAGGTACACACAAGGGGTCTTAGGCTGAAATCGGTAAGCTAGTGTACCTTCCTATCAGTAATGCCATCGGTAGGTCCTTTTGAAGAAATAAATACATGTACCTATCAGACAGAAATGTAATTCATGCTCTTTAAAGATGATAGCACAACAAAATCTGAAGTTTCAAATTACCAAACAACCCCCCTGCGAGTCCCGATGGCCACCTGAATAAGGGGAGTAATCACCATATGCAGTGTACATTGTTCCCCCCACCTTTACTGTTGTTTTTTTTAATACACCTATACCTAATATTAAGTCTGATCAAAGTGGTAATATACAATAATTATAGTATTCAAAGTATAAACACTAGCCTGTTTGAAACTGCAGATGTAAAAGAGTAGAAACTGTGTGTGGCATGAGGCGTGTGTGGGTAACACAAGCTTGTCAAACACAGACAGTAGTTCTCGATACAACTTTTTGGTCACCTCCCAATCCAGCTCTCCTGCAATGATAATACTAATATTGATAATAATATTAAACTTTGTAAATTTCCGTGAGCCTAGTAATGGGAATTGCTCACCATTTAATAACCATTTGTTATTATTATTATTATTATTAAGAAATGGTTAAATGGTGAGCAATTCCCATTACTAGGCTCACGAAAGTTTACAATGCAAAACATACGATCAGCAGACACTGCACAGACAGCACTGTGAACCCAAAAAAGTGTATATTAATATTACAATACAGAAAAAGACAAATAATCATAGACAGATGCAGTAGATAACTAATTTACAGTTCAAATGCCAACCTGAGCAGGTGTATCTCACGTTTGGGTTTGAAAGACAAGGACTGTCAAAGGCGCAGCTGATGCAGGAAGCTCTGATTCTTCTTCTTTCTTCTTCTTTTTGTTCGCAGTGGGCTATACGGTCAGTCCAGCACCGGCGATGAATGACGTCATTTTCTCCAGGTCTTCTCGACTGCCGTAGAGTTTGGTCTGTAGTGGAGTTGGCGACGGCCACACTTCTTTTCTTTCATCGTCCAGTAGGGGGCATCTCTGGAGAATATGTTCTGCTGTTTGGTCTTCCTGACCACAGGCGCAAGTTGGTGATGGCGCCAGCTTGAGCTTTCTGTTCATGTGAGCGTTCAGTCTGTTGTGGCCAGTACGCAGTCTGATCAGGACGACTTGCTGCTCTCTGGTCATTGTGTGGCATAGCTGCCAACTTTGGAGAAATAAAAATCCTGACTGGCCGGGGTCCAGGGGCCGCCTAGGCCCCGGCAGGGTGCAGGGGCAGCGCCCCGCTGGGGGGTGCAGGGGGGCTACGCCCCCCGCTCGTAAACGAAAATCAGCATTTTGATGGCAGTTTGGAGGCCTGTCCTTGAAGCAAAATTCAAAATAATAACCAGTTTGTGTCCTTTAGTTTGAAGTTATTTACATTCACATCAGCACAAAAAAATCATGGCTGAACAAAATAAATCAATGGAAACGAAAAATCAGCATTTTGAAGGCAGTTTGGAGGCCTCTCCTTGAAGCAAAAATCAAAATAATGACCAGTTTGTATCCTACAGTTTGAAGTTTATTTACATTCACATCAGCACAAAAAAATCATAGCTGAACAAACTAAATCAAGGACAATGGAAACGAAAATCAGCATTTTGAAGGCAGTTTGGAGGCCTCTCTTTGAAACAAAATTCAAAGTTTAATATCTACTCTTTTGATGGTGGGCAAGGGTTTGCAGCAGCCTTCAGGGACTGAGATGTTGCTGATTTTGCCTTCAACAGCAAGTCCTCTCTCTCTCTCTCTCGTCTCTTTCGGTCTGTGTTCCACACTTTCATAATTATTTCACAAGATGCTCTTACTTTTTCATGTATTCCTTCGTTTATTCAATTCATCATTCAGTCTGACCGCCAGACAGTCTTTATTTTTTCTTCATTATACTTCGCTACTTATACTTATACTTGGTGTTTCTTACGTTTTTCGTGCAGACTGATGTCTTTTTGGCCGCCGTGACCGATGTTTATGTCGCCCGGCACATTTTACAAAAGGCAAAGTGTTCCCCCTTTCTCGATTCGTCGATGTAAGCCAGGAACGCTTGTAGTCTGGATGGAACTTCACCAAACACTTCTGCTTCTTAGGAGGCATGATTTTGTTGAAAATCTAAAATACTCTGTGACCAGTTGTGAAGATCGTTGAGCATGTGCTCGAGGGCAAATTCGAAGGAACCGGAACAAACAGAATGGACGGAATTAACCGCGCATGCGTAATCAAGACTGGCTGTGGGTCCCCGAAAGCTTAGCGGTACAGTATAGCGGTAGGCTCTCAACTACAGGCGCTTGACCCCGCGCGGTACGCCAAAATGCCTCTAATTTTAAAACAAAGCTTGAAAATATGAAAATCGGGAGAAATGTACAAAAAACCGGAGAATCGGGAATTGAAAAAAAATCGGGAAATTCCCGATAAAATCGGGAGGGTTGGCAGCTATGGTGTGGTAGTCGTCTCTGTTTGACCTCGGCCTCGTCAATGCCTTGATGATTGTCTTTTGCTCACTATAGCTGACGCTGTTTTCTTGTTGATCTTTTGTGGCTCCTTCTTTCGCCAGCTCGTCTGCCCTTTCATTTCCTGGTACCCCACAGTGGGCTGGTATCCACTGGAGAACAACTCTTCTGGTTTGTCTGACCTTCTGCAAAGCTCTGGTCAGCTAGGGGAGTTTGTCGTTCTCGAGGGCCTGAAGGACTGAAAGGGCATCGGAAAAGAAGACAACTTGATAGCATGGGTCTGTAGAATTCTGAACCATGGAGGCGGCCTGCATAAGTGCTTCGGTTTCTGCTTTGTAGTTTGTACAGTGTTTGCCGGTGGCTACACTGGATGTGGCTGTATGTCCCTCTGGGAACTGGATCAGGATGCCAGCACCTCCATTGGAAACGGCATTTGTTGCTGATCCATCAGTGTAGATGTGGATCCATGCCTCCTTTGGGTACTGTTCGTCGATCAGGGCTAGGGTGAGTGCCCGTCGAACGGTGTCATCCTGACTGTCTCCTGAGGCAGCATGTGGGACACTGGTGCAGATCTGGATGTCTGGTTTGTCCACTGCCCAGGGGTTTTCCACTTCTTTTGTGATCAGAGGTAGAGTGCTCTGTGGAAGGACTTCCCTGTACTGTCGAGAAAGTCGCATGCTCTCATGGACCAAGCTGCTTCTTTTGAGCCGGTTCTTGGTGAAGTTGCTTAGTCTGTGCTTCATGGGGTGGTCGGGCAAGCACCTGAGCTTCTCCGCCTGTACCATGGTTTTAGCTTCTCTCCTCTGGCTGAGAGGTTGGATTGTGGTCAGCTTCTCCATTTCCTTGATTGGTGTGGATTTCATTGCACCAGTGATGAGTCGAAGAGCCTGGTTTTGCACTCGGTCGAGGGTCTGCAGGTTCGTCTGGCTGAGGTTGACCACGCTGTGGAGCCGTACTCGAGGTGGGGCCTGACTGTTCCCTGGTATACTGTCTTCAGTATCTTCTCGTTCGCTCCCCAGGTGGTGCCTGCCAATTTCCTGAGTATGGCCAGCTTGCGCCGGGCCTTCCCCTCTGCCTGTGCAATGTGTGGTTTCCAGGTCTGACGTCTGTCGAAGGTAACACCAAGGTAGGTAGCTTCTTCATCCTCTCTCAGAGGGGTTCCACCAAGCTTGATGGTTACGGCTTTCTGCTTTGGGGACAGCGTGAAGAGGGTGGTGGAGGATTTCTCCTTGTTGACGGAGATGCACCAGTCTTCTGCCCATGCGTTCAGCTTATCTGCCGCTAGCTGCATTCTGTAGGTGGCAGTACTTGCATGCTCCTCCTTGCACCAGATCACAAGGTCATCTGCGTATAGGGCAGCTTTGATTCCCTTGGGCATCTCAGACACCAGATCGTCGATGAAGAGAAGGAAGAGGGTAGGTGAGAGGACTCCGCCTTGCGGGACGCCATGACGAAGGAGGAATTTCTTGCTTTTCGTCTGGTCGACGCTGACCCTTGCCCTGCGGTTGAAGAGGTAGGAGCGTATCCACTGGAACATGTTACTGGACACGCCTTTTCTCAGCAGTTTGACAAGCAGCCCATCTTTCCAGACCTTGTCAAAAGCCTTCTGAAGATCAATCCAGATTACAAAGACCAGCTTCTGCTCCTGGAAGGCATCTTCAACTTCCTGTGCCAAGTAAGTGACCTGGTCTTCGGTGCTGCGGAACTGTCGGAAGCCAGCTTGTTCAGGGGCGAGGAGGTTCCTGGATTCCAGGTAACACCTGAGGCGCTCGTTCACAATTCTCTCCAAGGTCTTCACAACACAGCTGGTGAGGCTGATTGGGCGATAGCTGGTGGCCTTCTTTGGATCCTTCCCTTTCTTTAGAATGGGGATCATGATCGCTTCTTGCCAGAGTTGTGGTAGCGATCCTTCTTGCCAGCTCCTGTTGAGGACCTCAAGTAGCTTGTTTTCTGCTGCACTACCAAGGTGGGTTAGCATCTCGTTGGTGATGCCATCTGGACCAGGAGACTTCTTCGCCTTCAACTTTTGGAGAGCTATATGAAGCTCTTTGTGTGTAAGTGGTTGATTCATGGCGTCTGCTGTTGCTTGTTTGGCAGGTCTCTCTCTTTGCTCTCTTCTTGCTTCTCTCTGCTTTTTGGGGCTAACATGGAGATTGCTCTCAGCTGCATAGCTTTCAGCAAATTGGTTGGCAGCATGCTTTCCTGTTAGTATCTTCCCATTTTCTTCTAAGGTGATGTTTCCTTTGCTCGTGTTCTCATCGTTCAACTGCTTGGTCAGTTTTCAGAGCTTTCTGCCGTCCTTCTCAAGGTTCAAGGAGCTTGTTTTCTCTTGCCAGCTCCTGCGTCTTGCCTGTAGCTTCTTCTTGAGAAATTTGGCTTTGGCTTCCTGGAGGCGGATGTTGTTTGCCTGTGATGGGTTAACTTCTGCTTCCCTTCTGGCATCTGCTAGATCATCATCCAGTTCCTGCAGTTCATTGCTCCAGTAGGGTCTATAGTCTTTTCTAGCACCTCTGGGTATGGACTCGCGCGCTGCTCTGAGGATGCTCATGTTGAGGTCCTTCACCACCATGTTGATGTCTCGACCTTCGATTCGAATGTCTTTGGTGAGTTTGCTGGAGCGGTGTCTAAAGAGGAACCAGTTCGCTCTTTTGTAGTTCCACCGTGGGAAGGTTGCATCAGCACAGGACTCCATGCCCAAGGTCAAAAAGACTGGCCGATGGTCACTTCCACCTAGCTGTTCTCCGACCTCTCTGCTGGCTTGCTTGTGCATGTCTTCTGTGCAGATGGCTAGGTCAGGAGTCGATGTAGTGTGCCATCTTCTGGAGTAGAATGTGGGGCAGTCAATGGGACTGTTTAACAGAATGAGATCATTGTTGTCCTGCCAGTTCTCCACCTCTTCTCCTCTCCGATCCAAGTGGTCGTATCCCCAACTTTGTGAGTGACTGTTGAAGTCGCCCACCACAATGAAGTTGGAGGCCTTAGTGGGGATCGTGTCAAGGGTGAGTGGTCTGTCGTTGGGGCAGTAGAAGTTGACCAGCTGGAAATCTGCTGTCTTCGTCTGGATCCGAATCACTTGGTACTCGGAGTTCTCCATGTGCGTATCGATCAAACAGGCGTTGATGTTGTTCCTGATCAGGGTCAGGATTCCTCCCTTGCTTCGATCTGTTCTGTCGGACCTGAAGCACTGGTAGCCTCTCACTTTGAAGGACTTTTGGGGTGTCAAGTGCGTCTCCTGAATACAGCAGATGTTGATGTTTTTCTCATGCAGGATATGCTCCAACTCGGTCTTCTTGTTCAGAATGCTTTCTGCGTTCCAGTGCATGACTTGAAAAGGTCGCTGCTGACTGGGATTCTTCCTGGTTGTGGTGGTGCCAGTAGCTCTCCTCCCGCGTCCCCTGGCACGAAAAGACGGGCGGGAGGGACCTCCAGTAGCTGAGGCTGGGTCCCTTAGAGGCATGGGACCCGACGCTGCTCCACCCTGGCGCCATTATCGTCAATGGTAGTTGGCCGTATAGTCATGATTGCGGGTTTGCGTGGATCCATGGTTTATCAGAATGCGCCGTGCGGCCTGGGTCCTCCGTCTTCAGCATTCGAGGTTTCTTCGGGGTTACCTCACCCTTAGCTCCTGGTATACGACCTTCACTGGGAACACAGGGTGGCTAGAGCTTTATGCGGCTCTTGATCGCATGATAAACCCGTCGTTGGACACATGGGGAATTTCAGTGGAGATACAGTGCTACCTGCTACCCCGCCCCGTCCTGGTAAGCTCATCGCCATTTGGTCCGCGACTGCTTGCGCAGCTAACCTACATATCTGAAGGCCGTTCCCCTATCCGCCACCCGGGGACGCGCTAGGTTGGGGATGGTCGCCCCACTGAAAATCCCACCCTGGGTTAAGGAAGTTCGGCATGTCCTAGGAAGCTCTGATCATGCAGGTTTTGAGTTTTATTTTTATTTTGGGGGACTTCAAATCACAGACACATGTTTGCCCTGTATGATGATTACACACAACTAAAACAGTAAAAAAAAAATAAAAGCTTACTGTAACGTCTGATGAGGAAACAATATGACAACAGAAAATTCCCTTCACATTTCTTATATATATCAAGCAAGGGATTAAAATTAGAAGCTTATTTGAGCTAGGCTGTTGGCAAACAAACTTACTCAATACACTACTGTATTGTCAACATTCTCCATGTTAATCCTATCGATAGCGTGAACCTGTGCTGGTCTGTGACTTTAGACTTTATTGTCATTAGGTCCAAAATGATACCAATAGCCTGTCACACATGCATGACTTATAGCTACAACTTAACCCATATCATACTGAGGCTAAAAGCTTCAAATGTGTATACTGCCATATATGCAAGCTACATTATAGTACTTACAGATAAGGATACAGACTTTAGTTCAAGGGTGCTGCCAGAATAGCTTGACACCTAGAGGTGTCAAGCTATTCTGGCACTACCCTTGAACTATTTTAGTCAAACTTATTTCACACACTGGTGTATTCCAAATGATAAGGGCTAAAGGCAACTCACAATATGCACCAATAATTCTTCATGACCACCATTATTTATTGTTATTATTACTTACCACTTGGATGGCACACACAGTAGATGTAGGCAAAGGTAAGATTCATCATGATGTCCAGTCGGTCAGCCTCTCCATGTTTCATCTGAGGTGCAGTCTGCTGTCCTTCCTCCTGGGCCTTTTCACCACCCTCCACCCCCTCCTGCACAAATACCTCACTCATTCAGCCCCAGCACAGCACAACAGGATATGGATCCACCATGATTGTTCAAGGGTAATGCCAGAACAGCATAGTAATAATAAATAATTATAATAATACATGGTATTTATATGGTGCATTTCTCACATTAATAATATAACTCAATGCGACGGCGAAAATCACACACACACAACACACACGCACAGGGGAGGGGGGGGGGGGGGGAGTGAACAGAAAACCGTAGAGATTACACAAAAGTCTGTGAAAAACAGTAAGTTTTTAACTTTGATTTGACCTGCGTTGGGGGGGGGGGGGGGGGGGGGGGGGGGAGGCATTTCTCAGGTCAGTTGGTAAGGAATTCCAAATTAATGGAGCAGTACATCTGAAAGAACGTTCGCCGGCAGATTTGAGATGGTTTGTTACTGTCCATCCATGTCGTGACATCGTCAACACAAGACTTGATGCCAGTTTGAAATTCCCCAGGTGGACTACTCTGAGAGATTTCAGTGTCATCGGCATACTTATGATAAGAACACTGATGGCTGGAAATAACATCTGACAGCGGTTGTGAATACAACGTAGACAATACAGGTCCTAAGACAGAGCACTGAGGCACTCCAAACTCCAGAATCGAAGGTCTAGAGACACTGTCTTTTACCCCTACAAACTGGTACTGATCGGAAACGTAAGATTCAAACCAAGAGAGAACCGTTTCATGCAGGCCAAAGGTGATTTCAAGCCTCTTCATGAGAATGGAATGGTCCAGCGTATCAAAAGCAGCGCTGAGATCCAACAGGGCCACAAGGGAGACAAGTCTCTCATCTGCTTTACAAAGCAAGTCATTTAGAACACTCAGCACCACTGTCTCCACGCTGTGACCTTTCCTATAGGCGGACTGATACACTTCCAACAGACCATTCGCCTCTAAGTGTTCCAGAAGCTGATGTAAGACAACTTTCTTACAGTACAAGATCGCTGAGGCACTGCTTTTGGAAACAAGTCGGAACAGGATCCAACATGCAACTTTTTGTTAGAGACTTTGCAATTATGGCAGTGATGTCACTTTCTGTAACAGATTTGAACTTTGCAAAACAAGGACCATCACAAACAGCAAAAACAGGTGGATCTCACTGCTTAGCATCTAAGTTCTCACACAGCAGTTTGATTTTGTCAGAGAAAAAAAAAATCACAAAATGTCTGCGGCAGTTCAGAAGAGGGGACATCAGCAGGAAGAACAGCAGACTTGGGTTTTCCCAGCAGTTCATTTGACACTGAGAAGAACAGCTTGCTGGAAGAGGCAGCCGCGTCGAGCTTGTCCATGAAGAAATGTCGTCTGGCAGCACTGAGAGGCTTCTACACATGTATATCTGTACACGGTCAGTTTGTGCTTTCTCCACCGACGCTCGGCATACCATGCATCTCTCACATCCTCAGACAGCCAGGGGGCAGATGGACGGTCCCTGACATGCTTCGTTGTCCAGAGGAGCATGATGGTCCAACACTTGTCGAAGACCGTCATTGTACAGGTCCACCAGATTATCCAGCAGAAGATCAGAGGTCCGGCTACTAACATCAGCGGCAAACACTTTCATGTCAGCTTGGAAAACTGCAGGATCTATGGCTCCAAGTTTCCGTGACGTAACAAGCCGTGTGGATGGGGGTGGCCTGGTAACGGCCACTTTACACAACACAGCGTAGTGGTCCGACAGGTCTGGGTATTCTCATACACCCGAAAGAAATACGAGACTGTTTTCACTGCACACTACCACCCAGTCTAAAGTATGGCTGTGATGGTGTGTGGGGACAGTCACGAGCTGCGACAGTCCACGGTTACTGAGCACAGTCTTTAGTGCAAAAGGTTAGTCCTCACACAACAAATATGGCTTGGCCTTGACAGTTCAAGGGTAGTGCCCGAATAGCTTGGTGAACATAGTTAACACATTCAGTCCTGACACACTACAAATGGATGTGGACTGACCCCGGGCAGTTTAAGGGCAGTGCAAGAATAGCCTGGCCTCTATCATACAGTAATGCACTGTAAAACCTGTCATCATTTGTACCTGTCCACTTATTCATTTCAACTGAGGACAATTTGTGGATGATTTTTAACCCATTCAGCCCTGACACACTACAGCAGAGATGGGTCGACCATGATAATTCAAGGTAGTGCACTGCCCTTGAATTATCATGGTCGATCCATCTCCTGCAACAGGCTCATAGTCGTTAGATGACACCTCCAAAATTTGGGAAATATGGGCATCGGGCTGAATGAGATAAACCAGTTCATAAGTTTAAACTAGAAAGAAACAAATACTGCTTCAGATGGAATTTAGTTGTGCGTGTTAACTGGCTGCATTTGTTTTGTCATGTTTTAGTGAGTGTAACTGTAGTTTACTCATTCAGCCCTACACACTGCAACAGGATATGGATCAAATTCACAGGTGGCGTAAGAATAGCTTGGCACCTTTAGCCATCAAGCACAATCATTGAACTATCATGGTTAATCTGTTTCCAGAGGAATTTGGGAATGTCAGTGTGTACACTTTGCTAAAATAAAAACATCACAATACAATGCAAATGTGACCGTAAATATCAGGTTACCATAACAGCCAGTAAATGCCCAAATCAGATTCTTTTGTCGCAAAAGAAATTTACATTTTTGTAAAGGTATCATTAATGACCAGGGATGGGAATTGGCCATGGCAAAAAACTCTGAAAACTTCGGCACCAAGATGTTCCACTAACGTCAACTTTGCGAAAGCGTGTGTCCACGCGTTCTTTCTGAACTTTCTCACCCACTACAGTCTTAGCTCCAACGCCACCCGAGTCCCTGAAATTTCAGGGAAATCCGATACCCCCTGACCGCAGGGTGAAGTCACAAAACTCATCACTGAAACTGGTGCCAACAGCCCAATGTTTATCTTATGCAGTTGACTGTCACCCACACAACACTTCACTTTTCATTTCTGTCCCCTCTAGTGTTCATTTTGCCTGGAAACAGTCAGTGTCCAAGTCAGACCAGTACAACTGCAACTGACACACAGATCTTCATGAACCTCCCCCCCCCCCCCCACCCCACCCCCAGAGACTGTGGATGCAAACCTAGCTTTTATTACCCTACCAGCCTCGTTTGTATCCTAAAGTTAGGATGTTATTCAGTACTGGTTAAAGTGTGGACTAAAAGATGTAGAGTTGCACATACTATTACTGAAACTCAGTGTGTGGGCACATAAATTTAGAGTTCTGATAGGTATGTAGTGTACATATTAAATTCCACGATCCCTCGAAATATTGTTTAACGTTTCAAAATTTAGCCTGAATTTTTCATTAAAAAAAAAAATTAGTTCAGATATCTCAACGCACTACCTGCGGTTTGCCAGCTGAGTAATATAACAAAAGAAAAAGACGGAGCTGGCTCTCAGGAACGGACAGTGCCGCTGGACTGCTGGCTGGTGCTAAAGAGGGAAAAAGGAGGGTCCTGAACAAACACGATGCCGTCATCAGGCACTGGGCTGTCAGAAACTAGCGGTTTTTCGGACAGCTTGGCACTCACCCACCCACCACACCACCCCTTGGCGTTGGACCTACGACTGTTTAACTTTACTTCGGCCGATATCCAGTCCCATCTCCACTTCTTAAGACTGCTTGAATCATCAAATTTGCCGCCACGATTCACAAGACGAGTCACGCCGCAAGCCATGTTGATCAACACAATGAAAGTACATACTCTACCGGAAGAATGGCTTCTTTCAGAGCGCGTGTCTGCCCGCCTAGGTTACTGCGCAGCGCGCGGCGCACTGAATGGGTGACCAGTGGGTGCCGCGAACACAGCCTGCCACGTCATAGCCTGCCCGCAGAGTAAAACCAGTGCTTTGCTCGTTTTGCTACCCACGATGTTTTTTCGCGGAGACGCCTTTTCAATTTCGCGGAAAAAATTTCTTCCCCCGCGGAATCCCGCGTTTTCGCGGACAATTCCCATCCCTGATGACAAATTGTATCAGTGCTTCACACATCAAACTACCCGCTCACCGTAGAAATATACATATATGTAAGAGAGGTGTGCACAGGAGTTGCTGGAGGTCTCTCGTCGACGGCCTATACCCGGGTAGGGGTGACAGGCGTAAGTAAGAGAGGTGTGCAGCTTCTCATTAAAATTTGTATTCACATAATATTCGCACAAATTTATAGTTGTTTTTTGTTGTTGTTGTTGTTTAAATGTAATCAAACTCTATATAACTGCACTGAAACAAAGCAACCCTGAAAAAAAAAAATTGTGCTGCCAATACTAGAACACACAAAAAAGAGACTTTGCTTTCAGTCTCACCATGGGAAAAATGCTAAGATTCTCCTCCGTCTCTTCTTCTTCATCACTGCTGATTTCTGTCTCCTGAATCTCTCTGCGTGAAGCTCGCACCTGTTAAACAAACAAAAGATTCATGCTTAATACCCTTGTGCATGTAGCTTAGATACTTTTTTTTTTACAGCACTGGTGGCTGCATGCACAAGGGGTGTTATGTTGAATGATCCTCCCATGCATGCATGCCTACAACAGTATTACATATCATACACACAGTCAAGTAGACTGTTAGCGCAAGCAATATGAGTCCACCATCCAGCATTGAAGGAAAGCATTTGTGTAAACAGCAACAGAGCAAAAGTACAAACAGCTGTGTGTGCGTGCGTGCGGATGCCAACAGCCATGAACTCTTTGCCAGCTAGGTAATTGTAATCTAATATACACTCTGTCCTTACGTAACTAAGTGAATCTGAACAAATGCACATTTTATTTAAAACTTAATTTTGAAAAATAAAATGAAAAGAATATGACTAGATTTTGTATGGAGTTGGGAAAGATAGTACACTTAGTAATATGAATGTAAAACGGACAAGGTCAATGCACTGCACGCTTGCATACTTTGTTGCAAGTCTGTTCATTGGAATCTTCA
Source organism: Semisulcospira habei (assembly GCA_036245525.1). NCBI lineage: Eukaryota > Metazoa > Mollusca > Gastropoda > Semisulcospiridae > Semisulcospira > Semisulcospira habei. The sequence goes on along the minus strand of BTPG01000008.1, from coordinate 170,220,504 downwards.
ATGTTGCTGTGAACATTTTCTGTCAGAGAGAAAACACTTCCTTTTTTGTATCTTTGGTTATTTCTAGCCTCAGATGAGATCGGCTTTAAATTCTCTGTATCATATATATAATGTTAAGCCTGAGCCCGAAACAAGACCGTAGGTAGGTCCATCCCTTCAGTAATGGCTGCCATCATACCAAATTTGAACCTAAACTTACCGATTTTCAACAATGCATATCTGCCTTATTATGCATTTTTATCACCCCCCAAAATAATCCTCAAATACAATCAACCTTTAACATAATGTTTCTTGTGTTTGTTGTGCTGTGAGTAGCATATGTGATGTTTGGGAACGCTTTTCTGCAGCCTATTGCATATGCTCTCAGCGAGCGCCGGTGATTTTTTTCCCGAGGTCAGGCAGAATGATTGATTGATTGTACATTGCTTAACGTCCCGACAGCAACAAGGCTTTCTCAGGACGTGCCTGCACTACTTGTGAAAAAAAAACTAAACAGAAAATTGAATGTATGTTGCCAGCCGGTCAAATACATTAAATAAACCTACAACATGGGGCATAAATAAAGCTAAGACCATTTAGCAACACACATCCAATATCAAGAGCTACAGGCAGTGCAGACAGTAGGGAGAGTTTTAAAAAGGCAAATACAGATGAATGGACCTCGGGTAGACAGAAACACATGCCCCAGAATAGAGAGAAAAACCCACCCTGTGGGGCTGACCAGGGTGACCCTGGGAACTAAAAAATACCTATCGAGGTCAGGCAGAAGCCGGTAGACAGCAGTGCTCGGAAAATCGCGATCATTTTTGATCACAGTAACGCATCGCGCTACAGTTGGTGTTAACGGAAACGGGAATTCCCGTAGAATATTTTGGTACCAAATTCGTTTGGAAACTCGTAAGCCTTAAAGTTACAAAATGCAGAAAATCGTAAATGTTTGGAGAAAATCCACTCTCCTGGTGACATATTACAATAAATTTCATTAAATTTGGTACCATTTGAAAGAGAAAATCATGCTCTTTCGCTTAGAATTCGGTTCGAAGCACTAACGGAAGTTGATCAAAAATGCAGGGGCAAAATGTGGACCCCATGACGTCATTGTGTATGCGTCCGACGGCTGCACAAGCATGGCAGTCGAGGCGACCGGAAAATCAACTCTTGTTCTCGAAGATTTCAGCCAGTCTTTATGAAAGTACAATTGTAAATCAGTCTTTTGATATTAAATTGTTTTTTTGTTGATTTTTAAAGTATAATTTTGGCTGGAAGTATGTTATATTTAAGATGATTTTACTCGATGTGTACGGGACAAAACAAAGCAGTTGCCTCGCCTGATTGCAATTGTAAACTGATTTTCTACTTCGTTTTAAGGGGATAATAATAATATTTTTAAGTGCATATATTTAGTACTATAGCTTTTCGTGATAACAAATTAGACGAACAAGATTTCAAGCTGCAAATATATTGTTTATTCTGTGGTTAAACATCATCACGTTCAGTAACTCGTGGTGGCGTAGCAGACGACGCATTGCCAGGTAGACGGCACGGTTTTGTTTACTTCCAAGATCTATGGGGTTAATATAAGTGGGCTTGTTTATCCTGTTGTGAGTTACTGAAACCTCATTGATATGCAAATAAGTATGTTACTTGTTAGTATAATTACTATAAATTGAGACACTCTCTTTACACAGGACAGCTAGTTCCATCTTCTTCAAGAGAGAATGAGAATAGGACCTAAGAAAAGAGGAAAACCACAACAGATACCCAACATAACTGTTGACAATAGGCTGTTCCTTTAGCTCCACTTATTGAAAGAGGAGGGTCACACCTGGGCTGAGATTAGGTCCCTCTTTAATGATATCCTGAATCATCAAGAGCTACCAACACTGCTGGGCAGGGGCGCATGTGGGGAGGCCTATTTGGAGGAGTAGATTTAGCAGAAAGTTTGGCCAGAGAAGCGGAAGAAAAGATGGTTCCAAAACGCGGACGCCAGAGCAAATCTGAAGTGACATCAAGTAGTTGACATGGTAAAAAAAAAAAAAAAAACTTGCACGTCAGCTACGAACTCTTTGTCAAAACAACTTGAAACTCTTGTCATGCGCGCGCACACGCCGGCACACGCGCGCACACACAATACACATGCACAAACACACACACTTTGAACAACTGTGAAGGATTTGTTCATAGTAATAAATACTCACTTTCAAATGATGCTTCATGTTCTGCTGTACAATTTGATATAAGAACCATGCTTTTAACTATAGTAGTTGCTGAGATATGGCCATTTTAGTTCAATGCGCATCCCTACCTCAATTCCTTTTGTCAGAATTTTGATTTTTCTCATTTTTGAGGTGATTTTGCAAAGTGACCATGCATTTGTGAAGCCTGAAAAAAAATTAGCTAAGACAACACACTACTTTGACCAGATAGACTACATTACAGCACTGTGCATTTATATATGTTGAAGTTATAGTTGGCTGAACTATGGGTTTCGTTCAATTTGCAGAATCTGCCGATTTCCTTAAAAATTCAAACTTATATATCTCGGAAAGTATTTGAGCTACAGACTTGCCATTCGGCATGTATACTCAGTTCGATGTATACTTTCTACTAAATTTGTTAGTTTGAGTTGTATTGTGTTACTTCTTTTTTTAAAAAATGGGGGTGGACCTACCTACAGTTCAAGACGCTCCAAAACTGGTCATATCCTTTGATTTTTCACAAGTCCTGTGTTTGCACTAGGGGTTTTGACAATCATTTTCTTTAGTTTCAGCAGCACCTAGTCAAAGCATGCCCAACGTCAAAATCAATCTCGCAGATTGTAACATTGTAAATTCAGTATTTTTGGTATTCTTTGACAATTTGAATAATCTCTACAAGCCACATCTTTTCTATTCAGTATCGTTTACTAGCTGCTACTCTCTTTTCCAGTATTTGTCTTGGTTAACATGAACACCGAGGTCTGCATCTTAATTTCACTAGGCCTACAGCTTTCCGATTCAGCAACTACTTCTACTTAGTTTTACTGACGTAATAACGCCAAATTCTTTATGATCAGAATCTACATCGCAAGATTTTTCTCTAAGAATCACATCCATCCCACATACTGCCACGAACATACATCAACTGAAAATGCCAACTGAAAAGTCACTGATAGAAGCGACCCAAATTCAAGGCATTTTACAAAAACAACAAAGAAAGGAGGGAGAAATGTATTTAAAAGGCAGTGCATATGCACTGTAACCACTTTCAGTAGCACAAAGGAAGTAAGCTGGTGATGAATTCTGCTGATAACACTAACAGCAGGCAAAATGTTACAAGCATTTGCTCTAGCATCACAGTCTGACCCCATTCAACTCACATCCAATCGCAGCATCCTGTTCACCAGGAGCTCTAGAATTTTCAGGCGCAGGTCTGGTAGGTACTGTAACAATTGCAGCATGTTGTTTGTGTACACCTCGTGTGTGTAAACACTGCGGGTCAAGTATGGAAAATACTCCTCCAAGAACTGCATAAGCACAATCCTAGTTCTGGCAAAACATAAAATTTAGGTAATGAGAGCAAACACTAGTAAAAAACAAAGAATGCCACTCACAAACATTAACCCATTCAATCCCACGGCCACATTTCCTAAATTTTGTAAGAGTCATTTAATGACTATAAACCAGTTGCAGGCAATGACTTGACCATGATAATAACCTTGGCACCTGATCACCTGATGGTGCTGCACTAATCTGGCACTACCTTTGAATTATCATGGTCGATCCATCTCCTGCTGTAGTGTGTTAAAAGTTAAATGGGTCAAGATAAAAAATTTAAAAAAACACTTCTCTTCAACTTTTGTTTTTGAAGAAGTAACTGCCTTAACACAATGCAGGTAGGGGCCACGCTATTCTGGCACCACCCTTGAACTAACATAGTCTATCAGTCTCTTGAACTGTTCCGTGGTAAATTAGAGCATGTTCCCAAAACTTGCACTGGGCTAAAAGAGTTAAATTATTGTTAATTTTTCTTTCTAATGTTCAACTTATGAGCAGCTTATTCAATTGTAACCACAATTACAGAAATGAAATTTTTGCAATGTAAACTGAGAAGGGAGAGATACACACTAGAACAATTACAGGTAATACAAAATAGCCCCCTTGCTGACACCAATACAGCACTGAACCGTCTGTGTTGGGTTACCTCAAGGGTTTGTAGTCCAATGAAGATGATTATCAGATCAAATGTGCAGAGGTCTGATAATCAACTTCAGGGGGCTACAAACCAGGATGCAACCTGAGAAGTAACCCAACACAAATGATTCAATGCCGTTGTCCTGCATTCCCAAGAATGCCCTATTTGAAGCAGCACATTTGTGTCCAATGTCAGGAGTAACACAGAGAGAATCATTTCTGTGTGATACACAGGGGACACGACTCTTGTGCACAGGTTACAATGCCCGGATGTGCTTGATTTTTGCTGCTAGAATTTCACAGGTTTATCAGCAGGGCTGCTTCTAAGTAGCCAGCGACAATTTCAGAATTTGTAGCAAGTTAGTTATTTGGGTTTAACGCTGAGCAGGCAACTAAGGCCATCTCACGGCGGGAAGGTTAAAAATCTGGTCAGCCAGACTAAAAGAAAGGTCTTAAGACATGATGTAAATATACCGTAAAAATATATCAGGCTAAAATGTCGCACACCTCGCGCTGGGACCATATGGCGTTGAGGCGCGTTCCCTGGGTGGTGGATAGGGGGTCCCTCGTGAGAGGGGTGCACCGAATGAAATAAGGTGCCGTGAACCAACATGGTCTAAGGGAAGGTGACCCCGACAGAAAACCCCTGGTCCTCCTAGTAAGGGGGTTGGGCGTGGGGGTAGCTTCCCCACCCTGCAAAAAAGGAAATAGCTACAAAAACGCCGACGAAAAGACTAACAGTAATTCCTTTCCTGGAGGAGGAAGGTTCTTCTACTAGAAGACTTATGACGTCCTGTGGTGAAAGCCGGAAGTCTTCGGAAGCCACAGGACCGAGCCGCCTCTCTCTATCCAGGGATACAACCATGGGCACATGGAACGTCAAGACCATGTACCAGAGCGGCAAGGCCGCCCAGATAGCAGCGGAAATGCAAAAGTACAACCTTTCCCTGCTAGGCATCAGTGAAGCCAGATGGACGCAGTCTGGCCAGAAAAGGCTGTTAAGTGGGGAGATGATTCTGTATTCAGGTCATGAAGAGGAGAATGCCCCCCATACAGAAGGAGTAGCACTCATGCTGTCACCAGTGGCACAGAGAGCGCTGATGGGCTGGGAACCTCTTCGGCCAAGAATTATAACAGCAGCCTTTAGAACCAAGAAAAACCTCAAGCTGAACGTCATCCAGTGTTATGCGCCCACCAATGACAGTGACGAGGAAGAGAAACAAGAGTTCTATGACCGACTCCAGAGTGCCGTGGACAAATGTGCGGAGCGAGAAATCACCATCATCATGGGCGATTTTAATGCCAAAATAGGGGAGGACAACACCGGATACAAAGAGGTGATGGGGAGACAGGGACTAGGCTCGGAGATGAGTGAGAACGGGGAGAGGTTTGTAGACTTTTGTGCTCTAAACCGACTTGTCATTGGAGGCAGCATCTTCCCACACAGAAGAATACACAAAGCAACTTGGGTCTCACCTGACCATACAACAGAGAACCAAATAGACCATATCTGCATTAGCAAGAAATTTAGAAGATCCCTTCAAGATGTTCGAGTGAGGAGGGGAGCAGATGTCGCCTCAGACCACCATCTGCTTACCTTAAGAATGAAGCTCAAGCTAAAGAAAAGCCGCACAGAGACAACAAGAAGACAGTGCTTTAATGTAGGCCTCCTGAGAGAAACTGGAGTTAGAGAAGAGTTCAAACTGGTGCTGTCCAACCGGTTTCAAGCGCTACAGGAGCTAGTAAATGAAGAGGAGGCGGTCACCACAGAGCAGCAGTGGAAGGCAGTTAGAGAGGCGCTGAATTCAACCTGCAAAGACACTGTAGGGTTCAGGAAACACCACCACAAGGACTGGCTGTCGGCACAGACCTTGAAGAAGATAGAAGCGAGGAAGCAGAAGAAAGCAGCGGTCAACAACAGTCGCACGAGAGCAGCCAAAGTAAGGGCACAGGGGGAATACTGGGAAGCCAACCGCGAGGTGAAGAGGAGTATCAGGGCAGACAAGAGGGCCTACACAGACAGCCTGGCAGCAGAGGCAGAAAAGGCAGCAGGCAGCGGCAACATGAAACAGCTCTACGACACTACCAGAAGATTGTCGGGTAAGTATGGCCATACAGAAAGACCAGTAAAAGACAAAGAAGGCAAGCCTATTGCAGACAGAGCAGACCAACTCGACAGATGGGCGGAGTATTTTGAAGAGTTACTGAACAGACCTAGCCCACCCGACTCCCCCCCCCGACATCCAGCCGGCAGAGACCGACCTACCCATCAGCTGTGACAGACCCAGCCGGGAAGAGATCAGAAAAGCAGTGGCATTTTTGAAGAATGGCAAAGCAGCAGGGCCAGATGGCATCCCAGCGGAGTCTCTGAAAGCAGACCTAGAGACAACAGTTGAGATGCTGTACCCACTGTTTGGAAAGATCTGGGAAGAGGAGGTGATGCCAGCTGACTGGAAGGAGGGGTACCTAATCAAGCTTCCCAAGAAAGGCGACCTCAGCAAGTGTTCCAACTACAGAGGAATCGCCTTGCTGTCAGTACCAGGAAAGGTCTTCAACAGGATCATCCTAGAGAGAATGAAGAGCTCCGTTGACCCCCAGCTGAGAGACCAGCAAGCAGGATTCAGGAAGAACCGATCATGTACAGACCAGATCGCCACTCTCCGCATCATCGTGGAACAGTCTCTGGAGTGGAGCTCCCCGCTGTACGTCAACTTTGTGGATTATGAGAAAGCATTTGACAGCGTGGACCGAGAGACTCTGTGGAAACTCCTACGACACTACGGTGTACCCACAAAGCTCGTCCGCCTGATCAAGAACAGCTATGATGGCATGACATGTCGCGTGATCCACGAAGGGCAGTTCACCAGAGAGCTCCAGGTCAGAACTGGTGTCAGGCAGGGGTGTCTGCTGTCTCCGTTCCTCTTCCTACTGGCCATAGACTGGGTCATGAAGATGACCACAGAGCACAGACGAAGTGGAATACAGTGGACACTATGGACACAGCTTGACGACCTCGATTTTGCAGACGACTTGGCATTACTGTCCCACACTCATCAACAAATGCAGGACAAGACCACGAGGCTTGCTAACATCTCGTCCCAAGTGGGCCTCACCATTCACAAACAGAAAACAAAGACAATGAGGCTGAACGCAACCAGGGAAGAACCAGTCTTGCTTGCTGGCACCCCGTTGGAGGAGGTGGAGTCCTTCACCTATCTCGGGAGCATCATAGACAAAAAAGGCGGCACTGATGCAGACAGAGCACGAATCGGTAAAGCCAGAACAGCCTTTCTCCAGTTGAAAAAAGTGTGGAGTTCCAGAGAGCTGTCACAACACACCAAAGTCCGGATTTTCAACTCCAATGTAAAAGCAGTTCTCCTATATGGAGCAGAGACATGGAGATTGACAAAAACCACAGTCAACAGAGTAAGGACCTTCATGAACAGTTGCCTTAGAAGAATTTTGAAAATCCACTGGCCAGAGAAGATCAGCAACGTCAGACTCTGGGAGAGAACAGAGCAGATAACAGCAGAGAATGAAACTGGGCGAAGAAGATGGGGATGGATCGGTCACAGTCTGAGAAAGCCAGCTTCCAGTATCACTAGGCAGGCATTGTCATGGAACCCCCAGGGAAAGAGGAAAAGAGGTAGGCCGAGAAACTCCTGGCGTCGAGACCTCCAAGCAGACATCAAGATTGATTGATCGATTGTACATTGCTTAACGTCCCGACAGCAACAAGGCTTTCTCAGGACGTGCCTGCACTGCTTGTGAAAAAAAAATAAACAGAACATTGAATGTATGTCGCCAGCCGGTCAAATACATTAAATAAACCTAACACATGGGGCCTAAATAAAGCTAAGACCATTTAGCAACACACATCCAATATCAAGAGCTACAGGCAGTGCAGACAGTAGGGAGAGTTTTAAAAAGGCAAATACAGGTGAATGGACCAAGGGTAGACAGAAACACATGCCCCAGAATAGAGAGAAAAACTCACCCTGTGGGGCTGACCAGGGTGACCCTGGGAACTAAAAAGTACCTAACCCCACCCAAGTCCCCCAGGGCAGACCCGGGTGGGGGCAGACATCAAGAGACTGGGAACCACCTGGAGTAGAATCGAAGGAGAAGCACAGGACAGGAGTTGCTGGAGGTCTCTCATCGACAGCCTATACCCGGGTAGGGGTGACAGGCGTAAGTAAGTAAGAGACATCACCATCGTCATGGGCGATTTTAATGCCAAAATAGGGGAGGACAACACCGGATACGAAGAGGTGATGGGGAGACGGGGACTAGGCTCAGAGATGAGTGAGAACGGGGAGAGGTTTGTAGACTTTTGTGCTCTAAACCGACTTGTCATTGGAGGCAGCATCTTTCCACACAGAAGAATACACAAAGCAACTTGGGTCTCACCTGACCATACAACAGAGAACCAAATAGACCATATCTGCATTAACAAGAAATTTAGAAGATCCCTTCAAGATGTTCGAGTGAGGAGGGGAGCAGATGTCGCCTCAGACCACCATCTGCTTACCTTAAGAATGAAGCTCAAGCTAAAGAAAAGCCGCACAGAGACAACAAGAAGACAGCGCTATAATGTAGGCCTCCTGAGAGAAACTGGAGTTAGAGAAGAGTTCAAACTGGTGCTGTCCAACCGGTTTCAAGCGCTACAGGAGCTAGTAAATGAAGAGGAGGCGGTCACCACAGAGCAGCAGTGGAAGGCAGTTAGAGAGGCGCTGAACTCAACCTGCAAAGACACTGTAGGGCTCAGGAAACACCACCGCAAGGACTGGCTGTCGGCACAGACCTTGAAGAAGATAGAAGCGAGGAAGCAGAAGAAAGCAGCGGTCAACAACAGTCGCACGAGAGCAGCCAAAGTAAGGGCACAGGAGGAATACTCGGAAGCCAACCGCGAGGTGAAGAGGAGTATCAGGGCAGACAAGAGGGCCTACACAGACAGCCTGGCAGCAGAGGCAGAAAAGGCAGCAGGCAGCGGCAACATGAAACGGCTCTACGACATTACCAGAAGATTGTCGGGTAAGTATGGCCATACAGAAAGACCAGTAAAAGACAAAGAAGGCAAGCCTATTGCAGACAGAGCAGACCAACTCGACAGATGGGCCGAGTATTTTGAAGAGTTACTGAACAGACCTAGCCCACCCGACCCCCCCCCCCGACATCCAGCCGGCAGCGACCGACCTACCCATCAGCTGTGACAGACCCAGCCGGGAAGAGATCAGAAGAGCAGTGGCATTTTTGAAGAATGGCAAAGCAGCAGGCCCAGATGGCATCCCAGCGGAGTCTCTGAAATCAGACCTAGAGACAACAGTGGAGATGCTGTACCCACTGTTTGGAAAGATCTGGGAAGAGGAGGTGATGCCAGCTGACTGGAAGGAGGGGTACCTAATCAAGCTTCCCAAGAAAGGCGACCTCAGCAAGTGTTCCAACTACAGAGGAATCACCTTGCTGTCAGTACCAGGAAAGGTCTTCAACAGGATCATCCTAGAGAGAATGAAGAGCTCCGTTGACCCCCACCTGAGAGACCAGCAAGCAGGATTCAGGAAGAACCGATCATGTACAGACCAGATCGCCACTCTCCGCATCATCGTGGAACAGTCTCTGGAGTGGAGCTCCCCGCTGTACGTCAACTTTGTGGATTATGAGAAAGCATTTGACAGCGTGGACCGAGAGACTCTGTGGAAACTCCTACGACACTATGGTGTACCCACAAAGCTCGTCCGCCTGATCAAGAGCAGCTATGATGGCATGACATGTCGCGTGATCCACGAAGGGCAGTTCACCAGGGAGCTCCAAGTCAGAACTGGTGTCAGGCAGGGGTGTCTGCTGTCTCCGTTCCTCTTCCTATTGGCCATAGACTGGGTCATGAAGATGACCACAGAGCACAGACGAAGTGGAATACAGTGGACACTGTGGACACAGCTTGACGACCTCGATTTTGCAGACGACTTGGCATTACTGTCCCACACTCGTCAACAAATGCAGGACAAGACCACGAGGCTTGCTGACATCTCGTCCCAAGTGGGCCTCACCATTCACAAACAGAAAACAGAGACAATGAGGCTGAACACAACCAGGGAAGAACCAATCTTGCTTGCTGGCACCCCGTTGGAGGAGGTGGAGTCCTTCACCTATCTCGGGAGCATCATAGACAAAAAAGGCGGCACTGATGCAGATGTCAGAGCACGAATCGGTAAAGCCAGAACAGCCTTTCTCCAGTTGAAAAAAGTGTGGAGTTCCAGAGAGCTGTCACAACACACCAAAGTCCGGATTTTCAACTCCAATGTAAAAGCAGTTCTCCTATATGGAGCAGAGACATGGAGATTGACAAAAACCACAGTCAACAGAGTACAGACCTTCATGAACAGTTGCCTTAGAAGAATTTTGAAAATCCACTGGCCAGAGAAGATCAGCAACGTCAGACTCTGGGAGAGAACAGAGCAGATAACAGCAGAGAATGAAATTGGGCGAAGAAGATGGGGATGGATCGGTCACAGTCTGAGAAAGCCAGCTTCCAGTATCACTAGGCAGGCATTGTCATGGAACCCCCAGGGAAAGAGGAAAAGAGGTAGGCCGAGAAACTCCTGGCGTCGAGACCTCCAAGCAGACATCAAGAGACTGGGAACCACCTGGAGTAGAATCGAAGGAGAAGCACAGGACAGAAGTTGCTGGAGGTCTCTCGTCGACGGCCTATACCCGGGTAGGGGTGACAGGAGTAAGTAAGTAAGTAAGTAAAATGTCGCACAGGTCTTTAAAGAAAACGTAGACAGTCTCTCAAAAAGGTCAAAATAATAGAAATATCAGTCTATAAACGCTCAAATCTTATTAAAAATATGGCACTCTCTCAGAAAACTGAAGATCTTGTCTGGGGGCACATCCCGGAACAAAACCTTCAATGATTGTGATTGTACATTGCTTAACGTCCCGACAGCAACAAGGCTTTCTCAGGACGTGCCTGCACTGCTTGTGAAAAAAAAAACTAAACAGAACATTGAATGTATGTCGCCAGCCGGTCAAATACATTAAATAAACCTAACACATGGGGCCTAAATAAAGCTAAGACCATTTAGCAACACACATCCAATATCAAGAGCTACAGGCAGTGCAGACAGTAGGGAGAGTTTTAAAAAGGCAAATACAGGTGAATGGACCTCGGGTAGACAGAAACACATGCCCCAGAATAGAGAGAAAAACTCACCCTGTGGGGCTGACCAGGGTGACCCTGGGAACTAAAAAGTACCTAACCCCACCCAAGTCCCCCAGGGCAGACCCGGGTGGGGGACAAAACCTTCAAGGAGTCTGCTGTGAAATGTTTATGCCTTGTGTCGATTAGATCAGCACAAGACAACAAAAAGTGTTGAACAGAGTACTGCTCGTCGCAGGCATAACACCATGGACGCTCCTCCTGTTTTAGTAAATAAGAGTGCGTAACATACGTGTGCCCAATGTGGAGCCGAGCCAGGACAGTCTCCTCACGGCGGCTGCCGCAGCGATAAGGTAGACCGTTGGGCAACTTAGGAAGGGCTTCATGCAGCTTGTTAGCTTCCTCTTTGTCCCACTCGGACTGCCACTCACGGGCTATGTACGCACTAGCCACATGTCTAAAATCACTATAAACTGTCTGTGTGTCAAGGACAGAGTCATTGCGTGCATCGTTGGCAGCAGAATCTGCGATCCTGTTGCTTTCGATGCCCACATGCCCTGGGACCCAAATAAAAATGATGTCATAATATTTCTTCATCAAGTCCGCGTGGAGCTCTCTGATCTGCACCAGCAGTGGGTGGTCATTTCCCGTGCCCTGAAGGGCCTGCAGAGCAGAAAGAGTCAGACAGAATCAGGAAGTTCCTTTCTCTAGATCGATAAGCATGCCTGAGTGCCAGCAGAACCGCCTGCAGTTCCGCACTAAATACAGATGAGTGGTCTGGGAGGCGGTGCTTAAATGGGCGTCTAGGATGGTGAGAGGACACTGCGGTCGCAGCCACTCTCCCATCCTCAGACTTTGACCCATCCGTATAGATATGACAATAGTCAGGAAAAATTAAAAGCAGTTCATTGAGGCTCTGTTGGTATATGGCTGGTGGAGTAGAGTCTTTCTTGTGGGCAGTCAAGTCCAGCACGATGTCTGGAACTGGCAAGAGCCAGGGTGGAGTGATGTGTTGCAGGGATTCTGAAACTCTGTCCAGGTCCAATCCGGCCGCCTGCAGATGAGGTCGGACACGGAAAGAAAGTGGACGGACAGCTCCCGGATGGGTATCGTAAATCTCTGCAAACGATGGTTTAAAAACACAATCATCGGCAGGATTGTCTGGATGGGCCTTCAGTTTCAGAACGTAGCTGAGCATGAGGCGGATGCGGCGGAGCTTGAGAGAAGGCTCCCCTGCCTCGGCATACAGACTAGGAACTGGAGACGTCCTGAAGGCCCCAAGACATATCCGCAGACCCTGATGGTGAATTGTGTTCAGACACTGTAGCACAGACTTGGAAGCTGAGCCATACACCACAGAGCCGTAATCCAGTTTGGACTGAACAAGGGCCCGGTACAGTCGAAGTAAGACAGTACGGTCCGCACCTTAGTCAGTACGACCGATGACACGAAGAACGTCGAGAGCCTTCTGACAAGAGGTTCTAAAGTAATTAATATGGTTGCGGAAGGTAAGTCTTTTGTCAAAGATGACCCCCAAAAACTTTGCCTCCTCGGCCACCTTAATCGGCACTCCGGCAAGGCTCAGGCTAGGTTCTTGAAAAAATTTCGTCTGGTTAGTAAAATGCACACAGTCTTGGATTGATTGTACATTGCTTAACGTCCCGACAGCAACAAGGCTTTCTCAGGACGTGCCTGCACTGCTTGTGAAAAAAAAAAATAAACAGAAAATTGAATGTATGTCGCCAGCCGGTCAAATACGTTACATAAACCTACAACATGGGGCCTAAATAAAGCTAAGACCATTTAGCAGCACACATCCAATATCAAGAGCTACAGGCAGTGCAGACAGTATGGAGAGTTTTAAAAAGGCAAATACAGGTGAATGGACAAAGGGTAGACAGAAACACATGCCCCAGAATAGAGAGAAAAACCCACCCTGTGGGGCTGACCAGGGTGACCCTGGGAACTAAAAAATACCTAACCCCACCCACGTCCCCCAAGGCAGACCCGGGTGGGGTACACAGTCTTGGAGGGCGAGAACTTGAATCCATTGAGAGACACCCACCGCTGGATGCGATCAACGCACAGCTGCAAGCGCCTCTCAAGGGACGCAAGTCCTCGACCACGTGCGCACAAAGCAAAGTCGTCAACAAACAAAGAGCATTCAGAATCATCCTTGACGGCCTTTACAATGTTATTAATTTTAATACTAAATAAAACAGGAGATAGAATGCTGCCCTGCGGGACACCCATCTCCTGTTCAAAGGAGTCGGAGTGGGTGGAGCCCACACGGACATGGAACGAGCGGTTAGTCAAAAAATTGTGAATAAAAACGGGCAGGTGCCCTTTAAAACCCATGTCCAACAAGTCAGACATTATGCCATACTTCCAGGTAGTGTCATATGCCTTCTCAAGATCGAAGAAAATTGCATAGACATGCTGCTTGTTGACAAAAGCATCTCGAATAAATGATTCAAAGCGGACTAAATGGTCAGTTGTACTACGGAAGCGCCGGAAACCGCACTGGAGGTCTGTGACGACACCCTGTGACTCAAGATGCCACACCAGGCGGGCGTTGACCAGGCGCTCCATAGTTTTACATATACATGATGTCGAAGCGATAGGCCGGTAGCTGCCCGGGTCGGAAGGATCCTTACCCGGCTTGGGGATCGGTACAACCACAGCCTGGTGCCAAGACGGCGGAAATGACCAGTTCTCCAGATATGGTTAAAGGCCTTGAGAAGTACAAGGAGTGACCTCTCAAGCAGATGCGTTAGGAATTGATAGTGGATGGTATCTAGGCCAGCAGCAGTCATTACATTTCTGCAAGGCTTGCTGCAATTCGGATAATGTAAAAGGAGCATTATAGTCTGAGTTATCAGACTTAAAATCACAAATACGAGACTCGCTTCTCCTTCTCTCTCTGGAAGAATTGATTGATTGTACATTGCTTAACGTCCCGACAGCAACAAGGCTTTCTCAGGACGTGCCTGCACTGCTTGTGAAAAAAAACTAAACAGAAAATTGAATGTATGTCGCCAGCCGGTCAAATACATTAAATAAACCTACAACATGGGGCATAAATAAAGCTAAGACCATTTAGCAACACACATCCAATATCAAGAGCTACAGGCAGTGCAGACAGTAGGGAGAGTTTTAAAAAGGCAAATACAGGTGAATGGACAAAGGGTAGACAGAAACACATGCCCCAGAATAGAGAGAAAAACCCACCCTGTGGGGCTGACCAGGGTGACCCTGGGAACTAAAAAATACCTAACCCCACCCAAGTCCCCCAGGGCAGACCCGGGTGGGGGCTCTCTGGAAGAAGGGTGAATAATGCTCTGTTGAAGAATTATGGGCAATGGTGGAGGCAAGCAAACTGGCCACAGCTTTTTTATCTGTGACCAAGCTGGTACCATCTCTAAGATGGCCAACAGAAGCCGAGACACCCCTGCCCCTAATTCTTCGAACAGCCCTCCAGACTTTCTGGGACGGAGTCCGTGAAGTTAAAGATGAGACGAAGCGTCTCCAGTAAGTACGACGTTCATGTTTAAAAATGTAACGGGCTTTCGCCCTCTGACTTTTAAAGGTTAAAATATTCACTTGCGACGGATTACGGAAAGCACGTCGCTGAGCAGATTTGCGCGCTTTTTGGGCCTTGCGGCACTCCTCATTGAACCATGGTACTCTCGGCTTCCGAGGAACTGATGCGGAAGTTTTAGGCATGGTTTCACCCGCTACGTCCAACAAAATAGTAGTAAAAGAAGAAACAGGTTCTTCAGCTGACATGACCACCTCCTCTGTAATACGAGACTGACAGAGGGAGGAGGCGAACAGAGGCCAGTTAGCTTTCTTGAGATAACAGCGCCCCACCGGCGGATCCTCCCCACAGCTGACCGATGACAGGACTACTGGGAAGTGGTCACTACCACACAGGTCGTCGTGAACCTTCCAGTCAAAATCCAGCATGAGAGAAGGATCACACACAGTGAGGTCTAGAACAGAACTAGATCCTGAACCTGGGTTAGAGTATGTAGGTGAACCATCATTAAAGACACATAGGTTAAGTTGAGAAAAAACATCTTCTAACATCTGACCTCTGCCATCATAGTGGTCACTACCCCAAAGGTGAGCGTGACCGTTAAAATCCCCCATGAGAATAAAGGGAGGGGGCAGTTGATCTACTAAATTAAAAAAATCATTACAACAGACCCGCAGGGATGGTGGCAGATAAATACTGCATATGGTTATAGTCTTCTTTAAGGTAACCCGAGCTGCAACAGCCTGAAGACAGGTGTCAACACTAACTCGGCTACATAAAAACTGGTTGCTAATGAGAAGAGCCACTCCACCCGAGCGTCTCTCCGAATCAGAACCTTTATGGATAGCATTAAAACCATTAAAGGAGACAGGGTCAGAAGTCTTCAGGTAAGTCTCCTGAAGAGATATTACCGAGGGGTTATAGGACTTGACTAGAAGGCGTAATTCTTCAAAGTTGGTGTGAAAACCACGACAATTCCACTGAAGCAGAGAGTACATGGTTAGGTTTTATGTGTAGGAGAAGAGTTCCTTCCCCCCTTTTCCTGTGCCTTGGAAGGAGTCGAAGAAACAGAGGGGGGGTCGACTCCCAGGCCTCCTCTGGTTCCTCGGAGATGAGGGGGGAGAAGCTGCCGAAGCACCAGCTACGACAACCTCCACCCCCTCCATCTGCTCCTCCAATGCAGCATATTTGTTTTGAAGGGGGACATCAGTGTCCCCCTTCTGGGCCCGTACGCACAGCAGTCCCGTAACTTTCTTAGACTTCTGGGCCGGGGCAGCGTTCCTGCCGCCAGAGTTGGCGGCCTTAGAAGGCTGACCAGAGCCAGAAGCCTTTGTAGTAAGATTGACAGGTTTGGGTGGGGGCCGAGGCTTAGGGGCAGCAGAAGGCGGTGCCACCGGACCGGCAGCGTCCGCCTTCTGCGTTCCCTGGCTCCTCATCACCACCGGTGGAGGGTTACTCTCCAGGGGTGAGAGGATCCGAGGCTCCGCCCCCAACCAAGAAGTTGGGGTTTGACAAGAGAAGTCTTTGGTGGGGCGCTTGCCTGCCACCACAGCACTGAAAGTATACACAAAGTTGTTATTTGAGTTTGGCGCAGCCTCAGCTGCACCAGGGCCATCAACCAGTTTTTTGGCGTCCGCAAAGGACAGCCCCTTCTCCACACGCACCTGCTGAATCCTGCACTCGGAGATCCAACGAGGGCACTTCTTGTCCAAAGTCATATGCGCCCCCTGGCAATTCACACACAGGGGGATGGCTGTGCAGGACTCAGCAGAGTGTCCGGGCTTAGTGCAGCGGGCGCACAGAGCCTCTGCCTGGCGGCATGTCTTCTGACCATGGCCATACTTTTGGCACTTAAAGCACCGGAGGGGGAGAGGGACGTACTTTTTCACTTTTAGGGAGTAGTAACCTCCCCAGATGGTAGTAGGAGCGGTGGGGGTGCCAAACGTCAGGATGATGGTAGGGAGACGGATCTCCCTACCATCTCGTTTGGAAACGAAGCGCCTGACGTAGGTCACCCCCTGTGACTTAAGGTTCCGAACAAGTTCATCTTCAGACAGTTCAGCCAATGCTTGATCTTTAATCACTCCCCTCGAAGAATTCATCGTTTTGTGGGGAGTGACCTCCACTGGAGTGTCTCCGATAGAGGAGAGCCTCAGTAGCCCATTGGAGTGTGCCCGGGTACGGCACTCTACCAGCAAGTCACCAGACCTGAGGCGCTGGGCCTCAGGCCTACCAACACGGCTCCTGAGGGTCTCCCCTACCAGGAAAGGGTACAGCTTGGAAACAGGCTTCTCTCTAACTTTGCTGTGGATAATGAGAAAGCGAGGCCAGGCGGCCGACGCCTGAGGCGTCGCTTCCTCACAGTCAGAGTCACTATCGTTCTCGATAACAATGTCGGCGGCTATGTCCCGCTTTGGTGCCAGTTTTGGTTTTTTGATATTTTCCATATTATAGTATGATAGATATTCATCCCCCGGGGGTCCGCGCCCGCCACCGAGCCCAACAAGGGAAAGTGCAATTGTCGGCGAGTCTCCAGCCGACGCACAATGGAGACTGCCCGAAAGATATACTCAAGGGGGTAAGCCCGATTGAACCATTTGAGCCACCGCCTTCTATCACACTGTTGAATGCAGGGGAATACTGGTGTAGAGCACCTAATCAGCATCAGAGGCTATAGCGTGGTGCTCCGTATAACAACCCGCATGTCAACAGGGGGATAGGGCTCGACGTGACAAAGAGCCGATTGACTAGGCCGGTACGACTAGCCTCCCGTTTAGGCAGAAGTCACGGCCAAAGTGGAGTGTTTCAGCCACCAGGATCCTCTTCTCCCCCGACACGGGTCTCCAAGCACAGCAAACACTTGGGATCCAAAGGACCAAAAGCTCACGCGTATTTTTAAGGACCAATCCAACATGGTAGGACCTGGGTAAGCACAGCTCCTTAAAAACCAGACCAGTGAAAAAGACTGAACAACATATATCTGCTGACATCAAGTCCTAATCCTGGACAAAGATGGCACCCCTCTTCTAGCCCACTCAGTCAGGGACTGAGGGGACTACCCACCCACGCCACGTGGAGGCCGGTGCCCAGTGGGCAGAATCTGTAGCAAGGATGTGAGGACCTTTCTCATTGGATACAAGTGATAGAAAGAGAAATAAATCAAATGTGACAGATCTATGACACTTCAGTTTGGTGAAAAGATCGATTCATTGTTTAATGTGTGTGAGCTCAGTAGTGGTTGGCGAGGGGTGGGGGGGCAACAAAGAATGCTTTATCTGCGAAATCAGACCTGCCGTATCTAGTTACTTGCCGCACAGGCCTGCGCTCACAGTTTTTAAGTTCTGTCTTGTTGCTCACGTTGAGGTACATTTCTTTTATTTCCATAAGAAGAAACTACCAATTAAGTGTACCACCGTTTAAACTTTTTGTTGTCTGTTTATTTGTGAAGTATGGTGCCAATTAGCCCTGATCTAAACATTCAGACCAAAGACTGACCTAGATTCATGTATAACAGAATTGCGGATTGGCCAGCTGATTAAAAATTACAAGTACAGCAATGATTCTAGGAGGTAGGCAGTGGGGCAAGTTTTATGTGCTGACCAATCACAGTGTCCAAAAATGGACTGATTGCACGACAATACAGACTGTTTTCTAGAAATCAACTCACGTGGGTACAATCTGTGTGAGAGCCCTAAGCAACACATGTACACGCTGGAACCTGAAGCTGTCTTTCTCACGAGCTGCATCATCTGGATCCGACTCACTAGCACCACCCAAGCTCTTTGGATTCACCTGATCTGGTGCAAGAAACAGCAAACCATCATTCACAATCAAATGACAATGTATGTTACATATTCTACATATGAAAAGTACAAAATCAGACATGGGAACCAAACAACCTGGAAACAGCAGGAAATGTTTGCAACAGCTACAGAACATGAGGCTATACCGGTCACAAAGTGATAAAATTACAATCTATTATTCTGTAATAATCTGTTTACAACCACTGACTTTAAAATCATGTACAATCAAATCCCTGTTGCCAAGCAAAAGTGTCCGTAAATAGATAGTGTGTTCAAGAGAGGTTCAATTAGAAACATACTCAGGTGTGGTTGAGACACTCAGATAGGAACATATGCTGATACGTCCACACTGTTAACATGAAAAAACAGGACCACCATCAACCTCTTCATACAACTCTATGAAGTATGTATATACATAATAATAATAATAATACATAGTTCTTGTATAGCGCTGTTCTCCAGGAAAACACTGGACTCACTGCGCATGCACAACAGCACACCCTCTCTCTCAGACACACACACAATTATACACTACTTTAAACCACCCCATCTCTTCCTAACACCTTACATTCACTTCCTCTAGGATCAGAATAAAAGGCAGTCAACAGTTAGCTAAAGATGAGCTAAGTGTTAAATGCCCAACAGAAAAGAAAAGTCTTTAAGTGAGTTTTGAACTGTGACAATGTGGGCAGATTCCGCATTTCAGCTGACAGAGAGTTCCACACACTTGGGGCTAAAAAGGTGAAAGAACGCTCCCCGACAGTTTCATGTTAAGCTTCGGGATTTTTAAAAAATTTTACACTAGAGGAACGGAGGGTGCGTGATGGCTGATAAACAGACAGCTTGGCAGAAAGGTACGGCGGGAGAGATCCGTCAAAATGCCGATAGGCGAAAATTGCAATTTTGTACTGGCAGCGGAATTTTATGGGCAGCCAGTGCAGCTGCTTCAGTAGAGGCGTAACGTGGTCTCTTTCGTTTCTTCAAGATGAGATTCGCCGCATTGTTTTGAATCATTGTATGTACCAGTGGCGCTGACCTTTGTGGTGCAAAATACAAATGTGTCTTGTGTGTATGAGGTGGGGAAGTGGCGCAGTGGTTAAGGCGTCTGCCTCCAATGCCAAAGGTGCGAGGTTCGATACCAGGTTCCGGCGTTGGATTTTCTCCTCTGGTAAATGTCACCGTCTGGGCAGTGGGCAGATGTTCACATCTGCACGGGACATAGACGACCCCGGCCCCCACGAGTCCCCTGCTGCCTTGCAGGCCTGGCCGCTTGGCTGCGGAAAGGCTAAGGGAGGAAACCCCTGACATCAAAGGCCCCCCGTGTCTCCGGGGAAGGCTTTTGAGCCAGAGACTAAGACAAGGACAGTCTGATATAAAACCTACGACCTGAGGACCTCGATGCCACTGTCCCAGCTTGCTAGGCCATGGCAAACGAACCAAGGGTTTAAAGGGTGGGGCCAGTACTGCGCACACTGCACTCCATCAAAAAGCTCCACAGCGCAGGCTTTAGGAAACGCCCACGGACTATGACACTGAACTTTCCAAGTCCTGTAGCGATGGGCAAGGGGCAAAACGGCAGGTGAAAGATGTCACTGGAAGCCGCAGTCTCAAACCTGCATGCAGGCGGTTCAGGATATTGGTCGCCTGATGTTGACCTGGGGATGACAACGTCACTCGGCACACCCTGAACGACCAAGCAGCCTTCTCTAGGGACAGCACTGCTTGCTCCACACGGAGAGGGGCCTAGAAAAGGTGGCCTAACCAAAGCTCATCCCCTCGTAACCCCAGTTGGCTAGCCGCGGTCAACGGGCATCTTCTTATGCGGTCAGAAAACAAGAAAAAACAACGGATCCACTCTCATGACGACCACGACCGGACTCAACGTAGCATGCTGGAACATCCGAACCATGCTCAACACAGCAGACAGCGGACGCCCTGAGCGTCACTCCGCCCTCATTGCCCATGAATTGCGGAGGTTAAACATCGACATCGCCGCGCTCAGCGAAGTACGCCTCCCGGAAGAAGGCAGCCTCCAAGAACTTGGCGCTAGCTACACCCTCTACTGGTCAGGCAGGCCTGCATCAGAAAGACGGCTCTCAGGCGTGGGCTTCATGGTGAAGAACCCCATTGCGACTAAGTTGGAAAACCTACCAACGGGTCACTCCGACCGCATCATGTCCATGCGCCTCCCACTGAGACACCAGCAATACGTCACCCTTCTCAGTGTGTACTCCCCAACCCTCCAGGCAGAGCCTGCAGAAAAAGACAAGTTCTACTCTGACCTGCGCAGCCTCCTGCAGAGCACCCCTGCAGACGACAAAGTCATCATCCTTGGCGACTTCTTTCCAGGCTTCAGAGTCTTGGCCCACTCGGCAAGCATGGCGTTGGGAACTGCAATGACAATGGTCGCCTACTGTTGGAGCTCTGTGCAGAGCAGCAACTTGTCATCACCAACACTACTTTCCAGCAAAAGGACAGTCGAAAGACCATCTGGATGCATCCTCGCTCCAAGCACTGGCACCTTATCGACTATGTCCTAGTGCGTCAGAGGGACCGCAGTGACGTCCTCCTCACCAGAGTGATGCCCAGGGCAGAGTGCCACACTGACCACCGCCTTGTTCGCTGCAAACTCAGGCTCCGCCTCAAGCTGAAACCCAAGAAAGGGGGCCCCCCCCCCCAAGAAAAAGCTTGATGTTGCCAGCCTTCAGCGTGACGACAAGAAAGCTGCCCTTCAGGCCGATTTACAGCGCATGCTCAAAGACACAGTTGATCCAGCAGACTCCTCCCCTGAAACACTCTGGGAACAACTGAAAACTGCTATTGTAAAATCTTCTGTGGAAGTCTTGGGCTTTGCTAGAAAGAGGAACAAAGACTGGTTTGACGAAAACGACGTAGAGATGGAGGAACTTCTAGCAAAAAAAAGAGCCGCCCACCAGGCCCACCTAGCCCAGCCTTCCTGTCCTGTGAAGAAGTCTGCCTTCCGCCTCATCTGCAGCAGTCTCCAGCTCAAGCTTAGAGAACTCCAGAACGAGTGGTGGTCCAGACTCGCACAGAGGACCCAGCTCTGCGCTAACAACGGTGACTACAGGGGCTTCTACGAAGCACTGAAAGCAGTGTATGGCCCTAGGCACCTGGTACAAAGTCCCCTGCGAAGCGTTGATGGACAGGCACTCCTCACAGATAATACCTCCATCTTGAACCGCTGGTCGGAATACTTTCAGGACCTCTTCGGCGCTGTGCGCACTGTTCAAGAAACAGTCATCCTCCAAATCCCACACCTTCCACTAAAGGTTGAATTGGACGAACCGCCCACCGCCGAAGAGACCCTCACAACCATCCACTAGCTCAAGAGTGGCAAAGCAGCAGGCATTGACGGAATCCCGCCAGAGATATGGAAACATGGAGGCCCAGCACTGCACAACAAGCTCCACGACCTCTTTCTCTGCTGCTGGGAAAAAGGAACACTACCAAAGGATCTCTGTGATGCAGTCATCATCACCCTGTACAAGAACAAAGGAGAGAAGTCTGCCTGCTCTAATTATCGTGGAATTACCCTGCTGTCCATTGCCAGGAAAATTCTCGCAAGGTTGCTCCTGAATCGCGAAGTCAAGCCATGATGATGTATGAGTAAGAGAGGCAACAAGAATGGTGAGTGTCAATGTGTGTAGTTGCTGTGTTCTCATCTTGAAAGAATGGGGTGGGTGGAGGGGGAGGTACATCCCAATCGCGGCCTGAGGCAACACACGCTTCCCTTTTTTCAAAGCAGATGATGCGCAGCATGTTATCATTAGTAATGAGCACTCTCAAAAACTTAAATACTATCACGTCATTCATTTTATTACGCCCTGATTTCTTTACAGATGAACTGCGAGAATTAAAGATTAAAAAAGATGCATTGTAACCGGTTTTCCTTGCCAGCACTAGGATAAACTTGACTTTCTTATGTTTCTTACTAGTATGAAGTTGAAATGAAGTTGATAACATTTGTCTGCATGTAAGTAACATACTCATTCTTTTCATGGTGATATTTTTGTCACTTGAAGGTTTAGCATTCATCATGACAGGAGACTTATGGTTGGATATATGTCATGATGTTTAGTAGTATTACTGCCATCAAAGAATACTTATGGCTCACTGTATCATTCTAAAGCACATCACTATAGTACTCAAGTATGGTTGACAACATGAATGCATACAACATTGGACTTATACGGTGACCACCATCTGCCTAATAGTGGCACCGACTGGGCACCGTCTTGAGGCCTGGGTCAGACATGGAAGAGAGATGGGCTGAGGTATAATATGTTGTGGTGACATGCCAGGATAGCAGCAGCTGACACAGTCAGGAGATGGATAGAGACGCCAGAGGAAAAGAGATCAGCATGGCATAGTGGCTTGCCAGCACAGTGGCAGCTGTTTAGCACAGGATGGTCAGGAGATGGACAAAGACACAGGGGAAAACATATCCACTGATGGGTACAATTACTACAAATAGCCCTACGCCATAAAGTTAGCCATGGATGCTAGTTGTACATTAACTTGAGGCTGAGGGGATCAGCCCCTGTGCTGTTTATTTCATTATTTTTTTGTGTGTATGCATACACGTTACTCATAGTTACTCCTTCTTTGTCATAAAGAATGTTTTTAAGAAGTCTTTTATTCCAACTGCTGTCTCGATTCTGAACTCTTGTTTATAATGACATGATATATAATGCGTGATCTACTTAACATTACCTCCCATCTTGTGATAAGATTGCCTGTGATAGATTGCTGCAATGATAATTAATTTTTAATGGAATGTTCTTGTTTTGTTGTTTTATGACGAGCCAAAAGGCAAATTTCTGTCATGCTTCGACTCGAACAGACAATAAAGTTGTATTGTATTGTAAATGTGCAGGTGTAAAACTGACAGTGTTTACTGTGTTCCTGTTGTGCACCTATGTGTTTGACGGTATAGGCATGCTTCAGGCATGTTTCGTCCATTTTCTCTGTTTCCCTTTCCGGGACCGGACCTGCTTACCTCTCAGAGTTGCTTCATTGTTATACCCCTTCCTCTGTTCCCGGCAGTTGTGCAGTTCTTTTGATAATAAAATGCTGCAGATTCCAGCAGCAAGGACTAAAGGACTTGTGCAGAGATCTATTTCATACCAAGATCCATTAATCTGGAATGATCTTCCTAAATCCTTGAGAAACAGAGAGTCCAGTGCCAGTTTTAAACACAGTCTGAAAAACTCATCTTTTCCAATCTTGATTGTCAGTGTTCATGTATTTGGTCATATGCTAATCTGTCTTATCATGTAATGTACGTAATATGTTCTTGTTCATATGTACGGCGACTAGAGCATTTTACCATGTACAGGTGCCTTATAAATCCACTTTATTATTATTTATTTAGTCCGTAGGCCAGCCTATACCCCCCCCCCCCATCCCCTGCCTGATGTCATTTCTGTCATCCTAGACCTCTAAGGTATTGGATTCAGGTTGTCTGCTGGTGATCATTCTCTGGATGTGGCCATGGTACACATTTATGTATAGATACTCCAGAGAATAGTCGGGGGTTCTTTCTCCGGGTACTCCGGCTCTTCCTCCCCCTCCACTTTGGTATCAGTTTCGGCCAACTTAATAAAATTTCAAATACAAAACGATTTCCAAATACCGTCAGTAGCTCGCTTGAGCTTGCCCTTAGCACCACGTGAATGTTCTGTGTTTACGTACAGTGTGTGAGTGAATGCGTGTGATTCACGTGAGCGTGCTTGTTGGGTTCAGTTCGCGGCTACATTCTGCGCATTGAGTTATATTATAAATATGAGAAATGCGCCATATAAATGCTATGCATTATTTAATAGTTAGTTATTTGGGTTTAATGCCAAGCAGGCAACTAAGGCCATCTTGACGGGATGAGTAAAAAATCTGGCCAGCTAGACTAAAAGAAAGGTCTTAAGATGTAAATATATCTTTAAAATATTTCATGCTAAAATGTTGCACAGGTCTTTAAAGGAAACGTTTAGACTCACAAAAAGGTCAAAATAACAGAATTGTCATAGTCTATAAATGTTCAAATCTTATTAAAAATATTGCACTCTCTCAGAAAACTGAAGATTTTGTCTGGGGGTACATCCCGGAACAAAACCTTCAAGGAGTCTGCTGTGAAGTGTTTATACCTTGTGCCAATTAGATCGGCACAAGACAGAAAAAAGTGTTAACAGAATACTGCTCGTCGCAGGCATAAGACCATGGACGCTCCTCCTGTTTTAGTAAATAAGACTGCGTAACATACGTGTGCCCGATGTGGAACCATGCAAGGACAGTCTCCTCACAGCGGCTGCCGCAGCGATAAGGTAGACTGTCGGACACCATAGGAAGAGCTTCATGCAGCTTGTTCGCTTCCTCTTTGTCCCACTCGGACTGCCACTCACAGGCTATGTACGCACTAACCACAGGTTTAAAATCACTATCAAGAGTCTGTGCGTTAGGGACAGGGTCATTGCGTGCATCGTTGGCAGCAGAATCTGCGATCCTGTTGCCTTCGATGCCCACATGCCCTGGGACCCAAATAAAAATGATGTCATAATATTCCTTCATCAAGTCCGCGTGGAGCTCTCTGATCTGCACCAGCAGCGGGTGGTCATTTCCCGTGCCCTGAAGGGCCTGCAGGGCAGAAAGAGAGTCAGACAGAATCAGGAAGTTCCTTTCTCTAGATCGATAAGCATGCCTGAGTGCCAGCAGAACCGCCTGCAGTTCCGCACTAAATACAGATGAGTGGTCTGGGAGGCGGTGCTTAAATGGGCGTCTAGGATGGCGAGAAGACACTGCCGCAGCCACTCTCCCATCCTCAGACTTTGACCCATCCGTATAAATACGACAATAGCCAGGAAAAAACTGAAAGAGTTCATTGAGGCTCTGTTGGTATATATGGCTGGTGGAGTAGAGTCCTTCTTGTGGGCGGCCAAGTCCAGCAAGATGTCAGGAACTGGTAATAGCCAGGGTGGAGTGATGTGTTGCACAGATTCCGAAACTTTGTCCAGGTCCACTCTACGGCCACCTGCAGATGAGATCGGACACGGAAGGAAAGTGGACGACAGCTCCCGGATGGGTATGGCAAATCTCTGCAAACGGCGGTTTAAAAACACAATCATAGGCAGGATTGTCTGAATGGGCCTTCAGTTTCAGAACGTAGTTGAGCATGAGGTGGTTGCAGCAGAACTTGAGAGAAGGCTCCCTTGCCTCAACATACAGACTAGGAATTGGAGACGTCCTGAACGCCCCCAGACATATCTTGATGATCGTGTTCAGACGCTGTAGAACCGACTTGGAAAAAATGCTAAATGCTAAATGTTTAGGGCTTAACGTCTTTTGTCCACAACGAAGGTGATATCAAAGACCGGGCACCCAAAAAGGGTCTTAAACAAATTTTGACCCAAGCTGGAATCGAACCCGGGACCTTTCGGTCAAGAGGCGAACACTTTTACCACCGAGCCACCCAGCTCCCCAGAACAGACTTGTAAGATGAGCCATATACCACAGAGCCTTAATCCAGTTTGGACTGAACAAGGGCCCGGTACAGTCGAAGTAAGACAGTGCGGTCTGCACCCCAGTCAGTACGACCAACAACACTAAGAAAATCGAGGGTCTTCTGACAAGAGGTTCTAAGTTAATTAATATGGTTGTGGAAGGTCAGTCTTTTGTCAAAGATGACCCCCAGAAACTCCGCCTCCTCGGCCACCTTAATTGGCACTCCAGCAATGCTCAGGCTAGGTTCTGGAAACAAATTTGTCTGGCTAGTAAAGTGCACACTGACTGTCTTGGAGGGTGAGAACTTGGAGTTCGTTGAGAGACACCCACCCCTGGATGCAATCAACGCACAGTTGCAAGCGCCTCTCAAGGAACGCAAGTTGTCGACCTCATGCGCACAAAGCAAAGTCGTCAACAAACAAAGAGCATTCAGAATCATCCTTGACGGCCTTTACAATGTTATTAATTTTAATATTAAATAAAACAGAAGATATAATGCTGCACTGCGGGACACCCTGTTCAAAGGAGTCGGAGAGGGTGGAGCCCACACGGGCATGGAACTACCGGTTAGACAAAAAATTGTGAATAACAAGAAAGGCAAAACCATTATGGCTCACGTGTACGACCGATTTACATTATAGGTGTGACCTTTGTGACAAGGGCTGGCTTCTGCAGCAGCAAAATCCATGTTTTCTGAAAATGAAAGCATTTTTCACACATCTGTCAACCCCCCCGTGGCCCTTGACCTTTGAGAGGAGTCGACTAAATTAGGACCGAACAAGATGTTTTAGGACCCAACAAGATGTTTTTTCTCAAATAGCCATACAGTCGAAGTCAGACAGTGTGGTCTGCACCCCAGTTAGTACGACCAACGACACGAAGAACGCCGAGGGCCTTCTGACAATAGGTTCTAAGGTAAATATATGGCTATTTTAGACCTATTTCCTGAGCTCTCGTGACCCTTGGCCTTTCTGAGGGATCAACCAAATTACAGTGGAGTCCGCTTAACAAGAATTTCTGGAGACACGGAAAATCACTTCGTGTTAAACATATTTCGTGTTAACCAATATGGCCTCAAAATTGATCACGGCCCTCAAGGAGAAAGTGCGTAAGAGATGTGTGCGTGAATGAGTACGAGGTTAAAAGTGCACATTATCGTACTTTATATTTATATGCATATCTTCAGCTCGCTAGGAAACACAAGGAAACGTATTCAGCTCGCGTATTTAACGTAAAATCCATAGTAAGTTACAATCCATCGGGTAAAAGCAAAACAGGCTGAAGTACAATCCCGCATCAGTAAAAGGGTGTTGGTACACGAATGATGCAACATGAATACAGTTCAGAACCGCTAGCCAATGAGAAGACAGATTACAACAGCCGAAGGCTATTCAGCCAATCACAGACTAGAATTCGCTCTGATCTGTCGTGTGTACTACAGCACGAGAGCGACACGTGAATTGGTTTTCGGTGAATGGAATCTGTGTTTGTGTTAAACAGGTGAATAATAGTGAAATTGCCCTGGTTGGGAACCAAACCAGCTTCGTGTAAAGCGAAATTTCGTGTTAAACATTTTGTGTTATCAGTGAAATTTTAATACAGAAATTCGTGTAAAGCGAGTTCATGTTAACTGGACTCCACTGTAGTGTGCATAGAAAGGTCTTCCCATCAGTTATCTCTGTAGGAAGTTTGGGTTTGTCAAAATATGGCTATTTTTCACCTATTTCCAGAGCTCTTGTGACCCTTGACCTTTCCAAGGGATCAACCAAATTAGTACGTATAGAAAGGTCTTACCATCAGGTATCTTTGTACCAAGTTTGGGTAGAGAAGTTGTGAATAGTATTTCAGAAAAAAAAATTATGCCAAAATATAGCTATTTTTGACCTATTTCCTGATCCCTGTGACCATGACCTTTGTGAGAGGTCACTCAAATTGGTATGTTTATAAAGGTCTTACCACAAAGTATCCTTGGGCCAAGTTTGAAGAATGCTGCTTGAATAGTCTCCAAGAAAATGCCAACGTTAAAGTTTACCAGGGACGACGGACGATGGATGGATGACCACTTGCCCAAAACATACTCACTTTTACTTCGCACGTGAGCCCAAAATGGGCAGATGCCCTTTAAAACCCATGTCCAAAAAGTCGGACATTATATTATACTTCCAAGTAGTGTCATATATATGCCTTCTCAAGATTGAAGAAAATTGCATAGACATGCTGCTTGTTGACAAAAGCATCTCGGATAAACGACTCAAAGCGGACTAAATGGTCAGTTGTACTACGGAAGTGCCAGAAACCGCATTAGGGGGTCTGTGATGAGAACCTGTGACTCAAGATGCCACACCAGGTAGGCGCTGACCAGGCGTTCCATAGTTTTACATAAACATGATGTCAAAGCGATTGGCCGGTAGTTGCCCGGGTTGGAAGGATCCTTACGCGGCTTGGGGATTGGCACAACCACAGCCTGACGCCAAGATGGTGGAAAATGGCCAGTTACCCATATAGTTAAAGGCCTTGAGAAGTATGAGGAGTATCAGGCAGATGCATTAGGAGCCGATAGTAGATGGTATCTAGTACAGCAGCAGTCATTACATTTTTGCAGGGCTTGCCGCAACTCTGATAATAATAATTTTTCTTTTTTTTTCTTTAATTTTTTTTTTTCTGAGGGTGTGGGGGCGGGGGGATGGGTCTATTTACTTATATATGTTTTATCTTTTTATCATTTTTTGATCGTTTTATCTTATCACCTGATGTATTTTTATATGTGTAGAGTAGCAGGTCAGTTTGGAAGATAGGCATTGCTATGTCTAAAACATTTTATCCTGAATAAAAACATTTCATCATCATCATCATCTGATAATGTAAAAGTTATCTGAGTTATCTGATTTAACATCACAAATATGAGACTCTCTCTTCTTCTTCTCTCTCTGCCCATAATTCTTCAACAGAGCATTATTTACCCTCCTTCCAATGTTGGAGTGTTACGATTGTGGTTGTAGGAAACGATCCGATATTTATTTGAGCTATCATGGTTACGTATCACGTACCTTTTCAGTGAGAATCTTTATCGTTCGTGCATGATAGCGCATTTGGCTTTGTTATGATACGCTAATTTTAGTCCGGAAGCTTCTAGAAAAGTCGCACGGAGAAGAGCGGTCGATTTTTGTTTTGCGTAGATTAGTTGAGAATAAACCAGAACGTTCAAATCAGGGTCGCGCTGTCTAGCGACATCGTACATGTGACGTCAAAAGAGTAAGGAACATTTTTGTAACACAGTAGCAAAGTTGCTAGTCATAGTTGTTTACTGTGCGCGTGAAATTAGCAGCCGTTCTTTGTGTGTTGTGAAAAGTCATAAATGGTTTGCCATATTTTTGTGTGATATCATTACATATTGGGATTTGGGGCTGAAATGAGCAGTCGAATTTTGTAAACCAGTTTAGTTATTCTAGAAAATTCATTTTTTTTAAGTTTCAGTTACGTGTTCTGTTCTGATTGGTTGCATTGAGTAAATTCCTTGGATTATTCTAGAAAGTGTTTTACTATATAAAGTTGGTGCTGGGAGGCACGTGTATACACGGTCACGCATTGTCAGTTGTAGGGACACACAGTTTATCGTAGGTACGTGGCCCGTTTTGGGTGTACATTGTGAGAGATGCAGCGTAACGGTGGTGTATGTTGTGTGAGGGACTTTGTGTCGCCAGTGTTAACATTTGCAGAAGAGAAGACATTGTATCAGTGTAGGTGCATTTGGGAATGCATTGTGTGGAGATCGCATCGCTGAATTAAAATATTGTTGGAACTGTTACTCCAGTATTGTCTACATCCTTAAGCCACGTGTGACGGTTTGCAGCTGAATGAAGTTTATTTAAAAGAACCTTACGTGCGTGCGTCTGGTGTGTTTATCATACTACGACTCCCCCACATAACATGGAGGCAAGCAAATTGGCCACAGCCTTTTATCTGTGACCAAACTGGCACCATCTCTAAGATGGCCGACAGACGCCGAGCCACCCCTGCCCCTAATTCTTTGACCAGCCTTCCAGACTTTCTGGGACGGAGTCATAGAAGATGAAGATGAGACTAAATGTCTCCAGGAAGCACGGGGTTCACGTTTAAAAATGTAACAGGCTTTCGCCCTCTGTCTTTTAAAGGTTAAAATATTCGCTTGCGACGGATTACGAAAAGCATGTCACTGAGCAGATTTACGAATTTCATAGGCACTCTTCATTGAACCATGGTACTCTCGGCTTCCGAGGGACTGATGTGGAAGTTTTAGGGATGTTTTCACCTGTACGTCCAACAAAATAGAAGTAAAAACTAAAACAAGAAACAGGTTCATCAGCTGACATGACCACCTCCTCTGTAATACGAGACTGACAGAGGGAGGCGAACAGAGGCCAGTTAGCTTTCTTGAGATTCCAGCGCCCCACTGGTGGATCCTCACAGCTGACCAATGACTGGACTACTGGAAAGTGGTCACTATCACAAAGGTCGTCGTGAACCTTCCAGTCAAAGTCCAGCATGAGAGAAGGATCACACACAGTGAGGTTTAGAACATAACTAGATCCTGAACCACACAGAGAGAGCCCTGCAGCGCATCACGTCTTGCTTCGCAGATGCTGCCCAGCTCTTTGGACTCGAGGTCAGTCTGAAAAAGACAGAGGTCCTCCATCAGCCGGCACCCAAGACAGTGTATCGCCCTCCTCACATCACCATTGGCGAGTCTGAACTAAAGTCAGTGCACCAGTTTACTTACCTTGGCTGCATTATCACGTCGGACGCCAAGCTGGACAAGGAGCTTGACAGCAGGCTGGCAAAAGCGAACAGCGCTTTCGGGCGACTTTTCAAGCGGGTGTGGCACAATCAACAGCTGAAAACAGGCACCAAGATCAGCGTGTACAGAGCTGTGGTCCTCACCACCCTGCTGTATGGTTCCGAGTCCTGGGCCCTCTACCGCAGCCAACTACGACTCCTCGAACACTTCCACCAGCGCTGCCTGCGTACCATCCTGGACATTCACTGGAGTGACTATGTCACCAACGTCGAGGTCCTTGAACAGGCTGAAACTGTGAGCATCGAGGCTTTGCTGCTGCGGACACAGCTCCGCTGGGCGGGGCATGTCTCCAGGATGGAGGATCATCGCCTACCAAAGATCACCCTGTTCGGCGAGCTTGCTACTGGACACCGTGACAGAGGGGCACCAAAGAAGAGATACAAAGACTGTCTCAAGAAGTCACTTAGTGCCTGCCAAATCGACCACCACCAGTGGTCTTCACTTGCTGCCGACCGTGACACCTGGCGCTCCACCATTTACAAGGCAGCTGTCTCCTTTGAGGACTCTCACAGATCTAGCCTTAAGGACAAGCGGCTCAGGAGAAAAAACAGAGATGCCGCAGCTCAGAACCCTGGCCATACCTTCCCCTGCAGCCACTGCGGTCGAACCTGCCTGTCTCGGATTGGCCTCCGCAGCCACGAACAAGCCTGCAGATGTCGTGGGCAACTCCTATAAAATCTTCGTTCGCGAAGTCAAGCCAAGAGAGAGAGAGAGAGAGATCCTGAACCCGGGTTAGAGTAGGTAGGTCAGTCTAGGCGAGTCATCGTTAAAGACACATAGGTTAAGTTGAGAAAAAACATCATCTAACATCTGATCTCTATTCTCATGGGAGATTTTAACAGTCACGCTCAGCTGTGGGGTAGTGACCACTATGATAGCAAAGGGAGGGGGCAGCTGATCTATAAAGTTAGAAATATCATTACTACAGACCCGCAGAGATGGTGGCAGGTAAACACTGCATATGATTATGGTCTTCTCAAAGGTAACCAGATTGATTGATTGATTGTACATTGCTTAACGTCCCGACAGCAACAAGGCTTTCTCAGGACGTGCCTGCACTGCTTGTGAAAAAAAAACAAAAACAGAACATTGAATGTATGTCGCCAGCCGGTCAAATACATTAAATAAACCTAACACATGGGGCTAAATAAAGCTAAGACCATTTAGCAACACACATCCAATATCAAGAGCTACAGGCAGTGCAGACAGTAGGGAGAGTTTTAAAAGGGCAAATACAGGTGAATGGACAAAGGGTAGACAGAAACACATGCCCCAGAATAGAGAGAAAAACCCACCCTGTGGGGCTGACCAGGGTGACCCTGGGAACTAAAAAATACCTAACCCCACCCAAGTCCCCCAGGGCAGACCCGGGTGGGGTTCAAAGGTAACCAGAGCTGCGACAGCCTGAAGACAGGTGTCGATGCTAACAGGGCTACATAAAATTTGGCTACTAATGAGAAGAGCCACTCCACCCGAGCGCCTATTGGAATCAGAGCCTTTGTGGATAGGGTTAAAACTATTAAAAGACACAGGGTCAGAAGTCTTCAGGTAAGTCTCCTGAGGAGTTATTACTGAGGGGTTATAGAACTTAGACTAAAAGTAAAAGACGTAATCCCTCAAAGTTAGCTTGAAAACCATGACAATTCCACTGAAGCAGAGAGTATATGATTATGTCTTATGTGGGGGAGAAGGGTGTCTTTCCCCTTTTCCTTTGCTTAGGAAGGAGTTGAAGAAACAGAGGGGGGCCGGCTCCGGGCCTCCTCTGGTTCTTCGGAGATGAGGGGAGTGGAGCTGCCGCAGCACCATCTATGACAACTTCTACTCCCTCCATCTGCTCCTCCAATGCAGCATATTTATTTTGATGGGGGACATCAGTGTCCCCCTTCTGGGCCTGTGCGCATGGCAGTCCCGTAGCTTTCTTGGACTTCTGGATCTGGGCAGCGTTCCTGCCGCTAGAGTTAGCAGCCTTAGAAAGCTGACCAGAGCCAGAAGCATTTGTAGTAGACAGACTGACAGTGTCAGGTTTGGGTGGGGGCTGAGGCTTAGGGGCAGCAGAAGGCGGCGCTATCGGACCGGTAGTGTCCATCTTCTGCGTTCCCTGGATCCTCATCACCACTGGAGGAGGGTTACTCTAAAGAGGTGAGAGGAGCTGAGGCTCCGCCCCCAACCAAGAAGTAGGGGTCCGACAGGAGAAGTCTTTGGTGGGGCGCTTGCCTGCCACCGCAGCACTGAATGTAAAGACAGAGGTGCTACTACTGTTTGATGCACCAGGGCCTTCAACCAGTTGGGATTTTTTTTGCGTCTGCAAAGGACAGCTCCTTCTCGACATGCACCTGCTGAATCCTGCACTTGGATATCCAATGAGGGCATTTTTTATCCGAAGCCATATGCAATTCACACACGGGGGGTGGCTGTGCAGGACTCGGCAGAGTGTCTGGGCATAGTGCAACAGGCGCATGTGGCCTCTGCCTGGCGGCATGTCTTCTGCCCATGGCCATACTTTTGGCACTTAAAGCACCGGAGGGGGAGACTTACTTACGCCTGTCACCCCTACCCGGGTATAGGCCGTCGATGAGAGACCTCCAACAACTCCTGTCCTGTGCTTCTCCTTCGATTCTACTCCAGGTGGTTCCCAGTCTCTTGATGTCTGCTTGGAGGTCTCGACGCCAGGAGTTTCTCGGCCTACCTCTTTTCCTCTTTCCCTGGGGGTTCCATGACAATGCCTGCCTAGTGATACTGGAAGCTGGCTTTCTCAGACTGTGACCAATCCATCCCCATCTTCTTCGCCCAATTTCATTCTCTGCTGTTATCTGCTCTGTTCTCTCCCAGAGTCTGACGTTGCTGATCTTCTCTGGCCAGTGGATTTTCAAAATTCTTCTAAGGCAACTGTTCATGAAGGTCTGTACTCTGTTGACTGTGGTTTTTGTCAATCTCCATGTCTCTGCTCCATATAGGAGAACTGCTTTTACATTGGAGTTGAAAATCCGGACTTTGGTGTGTTGTGACAGCTCTCTGGAACTCCACACTTTTTTCAACTGGAGAAAGGCTGCTCTGGCTTTACCGATTCGTGCTCTGACATCTGCATCAGTGCCGCCTTTTTTGTCTATGATGCTCCCGAGATAGGTGAAGGACTCCACCTCCTCCAACGGGGTGCCAGCAAGCAAGACTGGTTCTTCCCTGGTTGCGTTCAGCCTCATTGTCTTTGTTTTCTGTTTGTGAATGGTGAGGCCCACTTGGGACGAGATGTCAGCAAGCCTCGTGGTCTTGTCCTGCATTTGTTGATGAGTGTGGGACAGTAATGCCAAGTCGTCTGCAAAATCAAGGTCGTCAAGCTGTGTCCACAGTGTCCACTGTATTCCACTTCGTCTGTGCTCTGTGGTCATCTTCATGACCCAGTCTATGGTCAGTAGGAAGAGGAACGGAGACAGCAGACACCCTTGCCTGACACCAGTTCTGACCTGGAGCTCTCTGGTGAACTGCCCTTCGTGGATCACGCGACATGTCATGCTATCATAGCTGCTCTTGATCAGGCGGACGAGCTTTGTGGGTACACCGTAGTGTCATAGGAGTTTCCACAGAGTCTCTCGGTCCACGCTGTCAAATGCTTTCTCATAATCCACAAAGTTGACGTACAGCGGGGAGCTCCACTCCAGAGACTGTTCCACGATGATGCGGAGAGTGGCGATCTGGTCTGTACATGATCGGTTCTTCCTGAATCCTGCTTGCTGGTCTCTCAGCTGGGGGTCAACGGAGCTCTTCATTCTCTCTAGGATGATCCTGTTGAAGACCTTTCCTGGTACTGACAGCAAGGTGATTCCTCTGTAGTTGGAACACTTGCTGAGGTCGCCTTTCTTGGGAAGCTTGATTAGGTACCCCTCCTTCCAGTCAGCTGGCATCACCTCCTCTTCCCAGATCTTTCCAAACAGTGGGTACAGCATCTCAACTGTTGTCTCTAGGTCTGCTTTCAGAGACTCCGCTGGGATGCCATCTGGCCCTGCTGCTTTGCCGTTCTTCAAAAATGCCATTGCTTTTCTGATCTCTTCCCGGCTGGGTCTGTCACAGCTGATGGGTAGGTCGGTCTCTGCCGGCTGGATGTCGGGGGGGGGGTCAGGTGGGCTAGGTCTGTTCAGTAACTCTTCAAAATACTCGGCCCATCTGTCGAGTTGGTCTGCTCTGTCTGCAATAGGCTTGCCTTTTTGTCTTTTACTGGTCTTTCTGTATGGCCATACTTACCCGACAATCTTCTGGTAATGTCGTAGAGCTGTTTCATGTTGCCGCTGCCTGCTGCCTTTTCTGCCTCTGCTGCCAGGCTGTCTGTGTAGGCCCTCTTGTCTGCCCTGATACTCCTCTTCACCTCGCGGTTGGCTTCCGAGTATTCCCCCTGTGCCCTTACTTTGGCTGCTCTCGTGCGACTGTTGTTGACCGCTGCTTTCTTCTGCTTCCTCTCATCTATCTTCTTCAAGGTCTGTGCCGACAGCCAGTCCTTGTGGTGGTGTTTCCTGAACCCTACAGTGTCTTTGCAGGTTGAGTTCAGCGCCTCTCTAACTGCCTTCCACTGCTGCTCTGTGGTGACCTTCTCCTCTTCATTAACTAGCTCCTGTAGCGCTTGAAACCGGTTGGACAGCACCAGTTTGAACTCTTCTCTAACTCCAGTTTCTCTCAGGAGGCCTACATTATAGCGCTGTCTTCTTGTTGTCTCTGTACGGCTTTTCTTTAGCTTGAGCTTCATTCTTAAGGTAAGCAGATGGTGGTCTGAAGCGACATCTGCTCCCCTCCTCACTCGAACATCCTGAAGGGATCTTCTAAATTTCTTGCTAATGCAGATATGGTCTATTTGGTTCTCTGTTGTATGGTCAGGTGAGACCCAAGTTGCTTTGTGTATTCTTCTGTGTGGGAAGATGCTGCCTCCAATGACAAGTCGGTTTAGAGCACAAAAGTCTACAAACCTCTCCCCGTTCTCACTCATCTCCAAGCCTAGTCCCTGTCTCCCCATCACCTCTTCGTATCCGGTGTTGTCCTCCCCTATTTTGGCATTAAAATCGCCCATGACGATGGTGATGTCTCGCTCCGCACATTTGTCCACGGCACTCTGGAGTCGGTCGTAGAACTCTTGTTTCTCTTCCTCGTCACTGTCATTGGTGGGCGCATAACACTGGATGACGTTCAGCTTGAGCTTTTTCTTGGTTCTAAAGGCTGCTGTTATATATAATTCTTGGCCCAAGAGGTTCCCAGCCCATCAGCGCTCTCTGTGCCACTGGTGACAGCATGAGTGCTACTCCTTCTGTATGGGGGGCATTCTCCTCTTCATGACCTGAATACAGAATCATCTCCCCCGGAGGGGGAGAGGAACGTACTTATTCACTTTCAAGGAGTAATAACCCCCCCAGATGGTAGTAGGAGGAGTGGGGGTGCCAAACATGAGGATGATGGTAGGGAGACGGATCTCTCAACCAGCTCGCTTGGAAGCCAAGCGCCTGACGTGTCACCCCCTGCGACTTCAGGTTCCGTACAAGTTCATCTTCCGACAGTTCTGCCAATGCTTGATCTTTTATCACATCTCTTCAAGAATTCATCGTTTTGTGGGGTATGACCTCCACTGGAGTGTCTCCAATGGAAGACAACCTTAGTAGCCCGTTGGAGAGTGCCCGGGTATGGCACTCTACCAGCAAGTCACCAGACCTGAGGCGCTGGGCATCAGGCCTGCCAACATGGCTCCTGAGGGTCTCCCCCACCATAAAAGGATGCAGCTTGGAAACAGGCTTCTCTTTCACTTTGCTATGGACAATGAGGAAGCGAGGCCAGACAGCCGACGCCTGAGGTGTCGCTTCCTCACAGTCCGAGTCACTGTCAGGTACAATGTCGGTGGCTATGTGCCACTTTTGTGCGAGTTTTTTTTTTTTTTTTTTGTGGTTTCCATATTATAATAGTAGAGATATTCATCCCCTGGGGGTCCCCGCCCACCACCGAGCCCAACAAAGGAAAGTGCATCTGTCGGCGGGTCTCCAGCCGATGCACGATGGAGACTGCCCGAAAGATATTGTAACGAACGCCTTTGGGGCAGGTTTCGGTTGGACGATGGTGTGACGTCATTAGCAGTTGGACCGAATGTATACATGCGAATAATGTAGAGATAAGCATTGTTCACGAGCGGTAATGTACAGATAAGCCATGTTCACGTGCGGTAATGTAGGTGAGCGATGTTCACGTGTCACGTGTGGGAGTGACAGTGTGGTATCGGGAATAATTGCCGGTTAGAGATGCTATACCAGTCGAGTCGAGCGGTCGTTTTCGCTAGGGCTCTGAGGAAGAATTCTGGCTAGAGAATTCGATAGCTGTATATTGAATACAGGTATTTATTCTTTTATTACCGGTATTTATAATGATCTGTAACGCTATTCAGATGAAAAAGAAAGTATTGTTTTATGAATTATTATTAGAGTGCAGAAGAGCCATGTTTGAAGAAAATGCGATGGCTCGTGTCAATACTTGTTTAGTCATGTAATTATGTGATATAGTTTATAACTAGGATGTCATGTTGTATTCATTCATATGTGAAGATGTGGGACTGAAATAGGAATAGAATTCAGTATATATTTAGGTATACCTAATGATGAAATGTGCAGTAATATGTTACGAATTGGAGGTGAGCTGTGATTGTAATATTTGGCTCATAATCCATTGGGTGTAGGTATGTAAAATGTGTGTAAAGTGTTAGTGGCTAGAGGAATTGTGTGCACTGTGTTAAAGTGGCTATAGGAATTGTGTGCACTGTGTTAAAGTGGCTATAGGAATTGTCATAAGAATTATGACAATAGTGACTGTAGTATGGTGGCATAAAGAAGACATTTTTCAGAGGAAATGATCTAGAGCGCTCTGAAGAATAATGTGTCGAAGACACATTTAGACTTTTGGGTATAAGAGCGAACATTTATGAGTGTATAAATGTTGTGTACAGCGGGGCCGGTACGGAGCGGACACCCCTGGTGTAGGGCCGATGAAGCTGTCCTGAGAGCATCACGTACGTGACCAGGTGCGGACATCAAGCCTTCATCTCTCCTTCGTCCTACCATCACTGGTGCTACGAGCAGCAACGGTAGCGAAGTAAGCCACAGATTCGTGCTACAGGACCACATGCAGTGTTCCGTCAGTGTAGCTATTGTCGCCTAGCGCCGTTAATTTCACGCCTAGGAATGTTCTATATCTGTGAGTAGTCATTGAATAGTAATATTCAGTTCGGGAATCTCCGTCAAGTCGTCAATGTGATATTGACTTGTGTCGACACTAGTATAAAGAGGAGTCGAGTGACGTCTCTCTCGAGACAACGACCTCTACGGTAGCGAGTGAATGTGTGAGCGCTGAAGTTGTGAATAACTTATATGCTACTTGTTAGTTATCTGTGCAGATTGGTTTATATGATGTGAATTGTTATTGGTGTAGATTGGTTTATATGATGTGAATTGTGTGGTTTAATGTATCATGTTATGAGTGTATGAGAATAAGTTAAACAGAGGACAAAGAGAGATAACTGTGTGGCCTTTGTCCTTGTTTGTAAGCGCGTGTGTGGTGGATGAAAGAGTCTAGTAAACAGAGATAGAACACCCACCTTTATACAGATTGGCAGAAAGCCCACGCACACACTCATTCCATAAACGTTTATATGTAACAGTTTAATTAAGTACGACACGAAAACACCGTCGTTACAGATATACTCAGGGGGTTAAGCTTGATTGAACCGTCTGAGCCACCGCCTTCTATCACATTGTTGAATGCAGGGGAGTACTGGTGTAAAGCACCTAATCAGCAGCAGAGGCTATAGCATGGTGCTCCATATATCAACCTGCATGTCAACAGTGGGATGGGGATCAACTTGACAAGAGCCAGTTAACTAGGCCAGTACTCCTAGCCTCCGGTTTAAGCAGAAGTTAAAGCCAAAGTGGAGTGTTGGCACCAGTGAGCCGCAACCCAAAGGAAACCTCAGCCACCAGGATCCTCTTCTCCCCCGACATGGGTCTCCAAACACAGCAAACACTTGGGATCCAAAGGACCAAAAACTAATGAGTATTTTTAAGGACCAATCCAAACATGGGAAGAACTCCTTAAAAACCGGACCAGTGAAAAAGACTGAACAACATATCTGCTGACGTCAAGTCCTAATCCTGGACAAAGACGGCACCCCTTTGCTAGCCCACTAAGTCAGTGGCCCACTCAGTCAGTGACTGAGGAGACTACCCACCCACGCCACGTGGAGGCCGGTGCCGAGTGGGCCCAACAAAATAGAAGTAAAACAAGAAACAGGTTCTTCAGCGGACATGATCACCTCATCTGTAATACGAGACTGACAGATGGAGGCGAACAGAGGCCCGTTAGCTTTGAGATTCCAGCGCCCCACTGGTAGATCCTCCTCACAGCTGACCAATGACAGGACTACTGGAAGTGGTCACTACCACACAGGTCATCGTGAACCTTCCAGTTAAAGTCCAGTATGAGAGAAGGATCACACACAATGAGGTCTAGAACAGAACTAGATCCTGAACCTGGGTTAGAGTATGTAGGTGAGCCATCGTTAAAGACACAAGTTGAGCAAAAACATCTTCTACTTCTAGCATCTGACCTCTGCCACCATAGTGGTCACTACTCCACACGTGAGCGTGACCGTTAAAACCTCCCATGAGAATAAAGGGAGGGGGCAGTTGATCTACTAAGTTAAAAACATCATTACTACAGACCCGCAGGGATGGTGGCAGGTAAACACTGCATTTGGTTATGGTCTTCTTTAAGGTAATCCAAGCTGTCCCGAGAATAGTGTTTTGCGAACGTTCCCATGTTTTCTAAGGCATATTCAGATATTTCACTGAAAACGACAGCTGTTTCCCCCAAAAAAATTGTTACCTCAGCGCGGAAGAACTTTGTGACAGAATTGACTCGGTGTCAATAAATGAGACTAGACGTCCCCTCATCAAGGAGCTCCGTGGACATCACCATTAAACAGACTGATAAACGCCATGCAAAATCCAACTTTGGCATAGTGGGATTCATCAGAAATCATGCAGCCTACCACAGATAGAGCACCACAAGGCATGCCAGAGGCAGTTATCACCAGGTAGCCTTATCGGCAACGGACAGGGACAGCCAAGAAAGCAGTTTGTATAACTACAAAGACCCTAGATCTTCGCAGGTTGCACAAAGTGAGGAGGGCACTCAGAAAGCCATCCAGCTATTGACAACTGGGTTGACGTGAGTCTGCAGCCTTCTTGCAGGTATTCCCTCAGGATGCACAAAAGAGTAAATTACCACATTCTCATTATATTGGAACCAAGTACAGTGGAGTCCGCTTAACACGAATTTCTGGGGACAGGGAAAATCACTTCGTGTTAAACGTATTTCGTGTTAACCAGTATGGTCAGGCCTCAAAATTGATCACGGCCCTCAAGGAGAAAATGTGTAAGAGATGTGTGCGTGAATGAGTACGAGGTTAAAAGTGCACATTATCATACTTTATATGCATACCTTCAGCTCGCTAGGAAAACACAAGCAAACGTGTTCAGCTCGCGTATTTAATGTAAAATCCATCAGGTAAAATTCATAGTAAGTTACAATCCATGAGGTAAAACCAACACAGGCTGAAGTACAATCCCGCATTGGTAAAAGGGTTGTGTTGGTACACGAGTGATGTAAACAACATGAATACAGTTCAGAAACGCTAGCCAATGAGAAGACAGATTACAACAGCCGAAGGTTATTCAGCCAATCACAGACTAGAGTTCGCTCTGATCTGTCGTGTACTTGAATCTGTGTTCGTGTTAAACAGGTGAATAATAGTGAAATTGCCCTGGTTGGGAACCGAAACCAGCTTCGTGTAAAGCAAAATTTCGTGTTAAGCATTTTGTGTTATCAGTGAAATTTTAATACAGAATAAGAAGGCCGTCGGCCGGGAATGCAAAAACGGTTCGTGTTAACCAGAAATTCGTGTAAAGCGAGTTCGTGTTAACTGGACTCCACTGTAGACAAAACTACCCACTCCCGTCCCTCACCAGATACACATGGGCGCGAAATTACAGATGGTAAACTGTAGTTCAGGTGGATGGGTCAGGACTCAAAAGAGGTGTACTCACAGAGGAAGTTCCAGAAGTGCTGAATCTCACAGGTTTTGTATTTACTGATGAGTGAACTGCATGAGCACTGTTGCTGTAAATCTTGACAATTACTTGACAGCTGCTTCTAGGCATATATGTGATATCAGAGAGACTGAGCTTGCAGTGGTAAAAGATTATTTCAGGACTTTTCACTTCATGTTCCAGTGATGGCTACAGCTAGTTAGCATTGTTATTCTTATTGTGCTTAAAACGTATGTTGAAGAAAAAAAAAGATTGTCTTAAATAATGACTGAATGTAATACATGTACACAAAACACTTTTGCGTTAAGACGTTCCCCATCTTTGCTGTTACAAATTTCACTGCCCAATATGCATGTAATGAGGTAGACCATTCAGAAGAACTGTTTGTTAGATTCCATGTTCTTTTCGAGATACAAATCAAAGAAATGTACGTTAAAGGGCCAGAAATGGGAACTTCGTTAGTGTTTTTCTTCTTTGAAATATGCGTGAATGCCCCGTCATTATCCTATGTAAAGTATTAGTGTTACATGACTATAAATCATTTATTTAAGTGATTTTTAAATATTTTCTTTGACCTACTACCCTCTATTTTGTCATGTCATGCATCTTTGTTTTGTTCACTACCACGTGTACGTTATTCTTTGGTAATAGTAGTATTTTACTTTATTCCAGAGGAATACAGCCGTCAGACACGCAAATATCAAAAAGTCAAGATGCCCAAAAAACATGGTCTTCAAAATTCCCTTGGACGGGGGGTGGGGGAGGTGTGGGGGGGGGGGGGGTGGGGGTGGGGGTGGGGGTGTTTGTCACTTTCTAGCCCACAGACTAATTGTCATGAATGTGCGCATGACTGTATGTACGTATGCTGACCACAGGATAACGGGCTATGACAGCGAGGTGTGAGCGGGCGATCAGTGACCCGTCCATGTGATGGCCATACCTCAATGCAGATGTGGCCGTTTATTGCAGGTAATTTTTACAGTTTCTGACTCTGATATACTGACCGCATTCCCGGCATACAGTAAACATTGTCTGCAGCATGTATGTGATTGTTCACAATAGATAACTGTAGAGTGACCAAATAAACCTGGTTCTACTATGGTCAAATTTACATGTTTTGCAAGTGATAACTGCATTAGGTATGATACATGTCTTGGTCAGTGTTTCAGCATCTTACAGCTCTAGGCGGTATGGCCAAAACTCATGGACCAGCACACAAATAATAAAGCTGAAGCACCTACCAGCAGGGAAAAAGTGCTTCACCAGCATCCGTACACACGCACGCAGATAATATGGGTGTGCTGAGACAAGGTTCAAGCAGAACGACTGGTATTCCTTTATCACTATTTCATCTCTGTTCAGCCAGTCCAAGTTCTGAAACAATACAAGCAAAAAACATGATGCTGAGTTTAAATCTTAACCCACTTAAACCTGATACACTACATCAGGAGATGGATCAACCATAATTCAAGGATAGTGCCAGATTAGCCAAGCTAATCTGACATTACCCTTAAATTATCATGGTCGACCCATCTCCTGCAACTGGTACTTATTCGTCCCAAATTTGGGAAATGTGGATGTGGGGTTACAAAAATGGGTGAACACCCCTCGAGCATGCAGTCAAGAGTACAATTACAGTACCAGTGGCTGCAGGCACAAGTGGGTTAAACAAATATAAGAGGGTTGACTGAACGTGTGTGGCTGCTGCATGAAGGAGCAGATACAGAAAATATTCTTTTGGTTATTTTTAAATGTAAGCACTCATGAGCCAAGCACACTTCCCCCAATGGCGTTGACATGCATCAATTCCTGCTCTGAACAAGAAAGGCAAAGCCCTTATGGCTCACGACCAATCCACATGTGTGACCAATGTGACCTCGACCTTTCCAATAGGTCACTGAAATGAGCAGTGTTCGAGTGATTAAAGATAAGTGTTATCAAATATCATATTTACCTTTACGCCAAATTTTATTTAAAAGTTTGCAGAAAGTTTGATCAAAAGTACAATCAAAAAATGTCATTTTTCACACACTTGCCAACCTCCTGTGACCCTTGACCTTTCCAAGGGGTCAACCAAATCCATGAAGAGAAAACGCCTCTTTGAGTTTTTGACTATCTCAATAACAGCCCACAGTACGTCAGAATTAGTTTGCATCTAATCTCAGATGTGGTTTTTACCAACACTTGTGCACCACAGGAGACTGTCCTGTCGCCTTTTCAAGTTGCTTCTATTAGAAGGGAATTTTTAGGATGGTTTGCGGTGACGTGAATATAATGGCATGTCCATGATGTCAAGGTGGGCAGGCCTAAACCTCTGACAGCTGAAGTAACAAGATAAAAATGGTGTCATGTCTAGTTATGTTAACCTCGCTGCTGAATATACATTTGGCGCGAAACACTGTATGTGCATATATGTGTGTGTGTGTGTGTGTGTGTGTGTGTGTATGTAAACACGAGAATCTCCTATATATTTCTGTTACACACAAGCTTGGATCTTGGTGAAATACTTTAATAAAGGGGTGGCTAAGACAGCCTCTGAGCATATTGTAATTGAATGTCTTGTTGAGGACATAAAAGACCGTTTATGGAAAGTCA
Source organism: Semisulcospira habei (assembly GCA_036245525.1). NCBI lineage: Eukaryota > Metazoa > Mollusca > Gastropoda > Semisulcospiridae > Semisulcospira > Semisulcospira habei. The sequence continues at coordinate 170,176,773 of BTPG01000008.1, read as the reverse complement.
GTTGACCCAGATTAGAGTTGACAATTTTTGTCATATTTACTTGAAAGTTTGGATCTAGCTAGTTTGGAGAAAGACATTGGATGTGTTCATTAGCCAGCTTTGTACCTGTTCAACTTCTTCAGTAAAAATTAAATCTTTTCAGTAAAAAATAAAACAGTACAAAACCTTGACTGATGACGTAAAAGAAGAAACTCCGTCACCTCGCAGACATTGACACAATACTCTAAATATGAAGTAATTCTCTCTCTCTCCCTCTTTGCAGGACAGTTTGTAAGAGAGGCATTCATCATCTCTCTCACATACACATGCTCACATCTCCAAGAGGCATAGATCCTCATGCGCCTGATGCCGCACACATCAACGCACTTTCAGAAGGGCATGCAGGTGTACTCAGTACATCATCTAGCTATGTAAAGTCAGCCTGATTTCACACCAATTATAGCAAGACTGAAATTGTACCATGAAATTCTAGTTTTGTCACCATTTTCTCAAGTCTTGAAGCGAAAGAGAAACTCTTATCATGTAAAATTTAAAATTACATAAAAACCCAAAAAATTGTGTCATGACAAATGATGTTTTACAAACCGTTGACGTGCATGCTCTGCACCCTTTATAGAGCTCACTGACCTGCCAGGCTTTTTCGGCAATAGGAGATATTTCAACATTAGAATCAGGTCAAAGACAAATGGTAGAGACCCTTGACAGCGAGGGCAGCTCTCATATTGAAGGGACTTTGTGGGTATGGTTCATCCCATCTTGCTTGTTTTCTGTGTACACAGCAGACTCCAGAGCCACTCATAACAACTGTGTCATGGACGACTACACTGAGGACACGGCACTGACAGGACAGATTACACTCAAATTACAGATGAGGACAACCGACACTATCGACAAGAGATTGACCACTTTGTAGAGTGGTGTGACAGGATTTATGTTGAGTACATTTTGGCAAAACAAGAAAGATGGTCATAGATTTAAGAAAAAACAAACATCCTGTTGTCATCAAGGGAACAGAAGTTGAGCGTGTAGAGTCGTACAAGTATTTAGGTGTTCTTTTTGCTGGAAACAAAATACAGAGGCTATTGTGAAAAAAGTGCATACACATCTTTACTGTTTGAGAAAACTCCGATCATGTAATGTAAGCACTCAGCTTTACAGATGCTTTACAGCTCCAGTATTGTTAGTGTTATAACTTTTGGACCGACATGCTGGGGTAGAAATTTATGTAAAAGAGATCCAAGATCTTCTTAATAAAGTAATCAGGAAAGCAGCCGGGGTGGTTGGTTGAGCACAAGATACTTTGGACAGACAGATTACAAACAAACTGGCCGACATTCTTGATGACAAAAAACATCCACTTAGATATGAATTTGACAGCAGACATATTAAGTGGCAGACTTTAAGTACCCAAAAGTAGCACATCACGTTATGCCAACTTTTGTCCCTTAGGCTGTTACCATTTTCAACAGTAATATCAGTAGATAGTTTCTGTCAACATTCTTTAGTTCTTTATTCCTAGCCTCATTTAGTAGTTCATTGCAACATTGCTGACGCCAGAAGCACATGCGGCATAAACCCATAAGTGTTTCTGATGCCAGGAGTGTTACAAAGGTACCAGTACGTCTGTTACAGTTCACTTCTCTAACCAAGACTTATTGTGTATTTAATTAATTGAATGAGTGAATGATGATGCCTTGTGTTGTATGGGCAGACAGTTTATTTCCCCATGAGGGATTAATAAAGTATTATTGTACTGAATATAACACGTTAATGTTGCAGTATGAGTATGAGCATATTTCACGCTTCCATTTTGACAAATGCAAGTATCAAGATTGAATTTGTTGGGCCTGCAATGGAATTTGGGAAGGAAAGCATATCAGGTAAATTCATGACTATTAGTATTAACGTGCTTGTTATACAATATATCAATACATGTGTGAAAGAAGGGACAACTTGATGGAGTGGGTACATATCACTTATCAGTATATGAGCTTGCATGCATTTCCCAACTTTTCACAGAAAACGCTCGCAGATATCACTGATAAGAAAAAGAGGCAGTCTTCCAAAATCAAACTGTAAAGATCAAGAGAGAGAATAGTGTGTCAATTCATGTACCGGTACACATAACAATGATGTGTCTGGTGCTCTGCATCATTTTAGCAACAATGTAGGGTCACCGTCAAGTATTCTTCATTTCAACCTTTTTTTCTGCGATGAATTATTTGAAGAGGTACAAAGATGGTTAACAAACCCATCCAATGTCTTTCTCCAAGCTAGCCATATTCAAAATTTCAAGTGAATATAACACAAATTACAGACTCAAATACAGGTCAACTGACTTTCTCTTTAATAATTCATCCAATTGAAATATGCTCAGAGGCTCTCTGAAATACATCTTGCAGGAAGCATTTCCTAAAGTTTCAGACCTTTATGTGAACAAACACCAGAGATACTTGTGTCTATACAGGCTTTCCACTAGGATTTAAAACTGTCCATCACGAGGAGGGACAGCATGACAAAAATCTGTCCCAGGCACTCTACAAAAAAATTATCAAGATTTCTCCTCCCTGTCAAAATTTGTCCATTGAATATGGAGAAATTTCCGTTAACGGAAAGCTTGCTACATACAAACGGCACTCACCATCTTAGCGTAGCTAGGCCTGGCACTCACCTGTTACTTCTTTTGCGTGCTACTGAATGCGCTCTGACCAGAAGTCTTTTCTATAAATAGAAGAGGCTTAAAAATATACATCTGACCCAGTGGTTTCAGAGATGCAACTGCCTAAAGTTTCAGGAGATACTGCCTGATAAACTGTCAAGACAAACCTACCAGTACTGAAACTCACAGACACATCTGACAGAAAAACAGACAAAGTGATTCCAATACACCCCCCCCCCCCCCCACCCCCCCAACAACCTCATTGGGGAATCACTTTGCCCAAGGCCAAGGAGGTTGTAAAAATGTCAAAAGTTTGTTTTTTCTCACCAAGACTGTCCCAACAAGGCGTTCATGTTCTTTTCCCAGCAAACTCACAGAATCACGAAGTTGACACAGGTATCCCACCAGGGTCTGTGACTGCATTGTACAACACAAACAAAAGACATTAATGATAAAAATAATAATAATACATAGTTCTTGTATAGCGCCGTTCTCCAGGAAAACACTGGACTCACTGCGCATGCACAACAGCACACCCTCTCTCAGACACACGCACGATTATACACTACTTTAAACCACCCCATCTCTTCTCAACACTATACGTTCACTTCCTCTAGGATCAGAATAAATTAAGGCAGTCAGCAGTTAGCTAAGAGATGAGCTAAGTGTTAAATGCCCGACAGAAAAGAAAAGTCTTTAAGTGAGCTTTGAACTGTGACATTAGAACAATTCAAATAAACAAATTTGTCATCACAGAGAGACTCCATGATGCAACTATTACTGTAATGTGAAAAAAAAATGTTACTGCATCCCTTTTTGAGTTAAAAGTTTAAGCTACCAGCTTATTACCAGGATTGCACAAGCCTCTCAAGAGACGTACATACTGACATATCTTCAGTACTGGTTGACTGCACGCATGGGATAATTATATCGGAGTACCTGCTGTCATGATGTACAGGTTTCACTCTTGTCTCTATCAACCTCTAAAGGTGGCCCTCTTGTGATGCAGCCAGACAGTGCTGCAACCAAGCAAGCGGTACTGGTTGGCTGCTTGCATGGTATGGTCAAGTCAAAGTACCTGTTTACATGATGTACATACCAATGTGTCAACCTTTAAATGTGACCCTCTTGTACATGCAGCCAGCCGGTATTGCAAGTAGTACTAGTTGGCTAATTGCAGGGTATGGTTAACTGTTAAGTTGAAGTACCTGGACGATGACGTCTACAGAAATTTCTTTTTTCCTGCGTCTATTCTTATCATTTGTGGAAGGTTGTGCATTTGCTTTCATGATACTGTTCTAGTGTTGATCCTCTGCAGTCTGCATACAGGCCAAACAAGTGTTGAAGATGCCATATTGTTTGTTCTCAACACTATTTATACTTGTTTAGAAAAACCTAGACATTCCATCAGACTTATGTTCTATGATGTCAGCAGGGCTTTTAATACTAATACTATCCAGCCACACATTCTTGTTAAAAAACTGCAAATGATGCAACTGCCATCAGCAGTTATATAGCCTGGATTTTCAACTATCTGACCAATAGACCCCAGTATGTCACATTACAGTCTTCCACATCTAAAACTATTGTTTCTAACGCTCTGTATACCAACACAGACACCCCTCAAGGTACAGTGCTCTCCCCTTTCCTTTTCATCCTCTATAGTGCTGACTGAATAAAAGATTATGCTTACTATTCTACTATCAGGCATGGGAATTAGAAAAGTGAAAAAAGTCTGAAATTTATAGCGGTTCTTCATTCCAGCGACCAAAAAATCAAACGACAGGGGGGGGGGGGGGGGGGGGGGGGGGGGGGGGGGGGGGAGGGGGTAGTAGCGTGGTCCTTCATTTCGGCGGCCAAAAAATCAAACGACAGGAGGGGGGGGGGGGGGGGGGGGGGGGGGGGGCGGGTTTGCTTACCAGATCATGATCATGATCAGGTGCACACTAAACAGCACTCTGTCTTCTTCTTCTCGAACGCCGTCACACTTGGAGTTTGGCTCTCAAAATGAAATCTGTGGTCTTCTGTAGCGCCTCCACAGGCCCGTACAGTTTCTCTTGTAGAGTGGCGGGCTTCGGCCAAATCTCCTCCCTCAGCGGCTGGTGGTTCCCACAGTCCTGGAGGATGTGCTCTGCGGTCTGCTCTGCTTCTCCACAAGGGCACAGGGGAGATGGCACGAGGTGGAAGCGTCTGTGCAGGTGGAAATTGAGTCGGTTGTGCCCGGTCCTCAGACGAAAGATGGTCACCTGCTCTTGTCTGGACAGCTGATGGTAACGCACTCTGTCTTGAACGATATCCTTTCTCACCGCCATTTTCAATTTTCAACAACTCGTGATGCCGCCATTTTCCCCACACGTACAGTGCGCGAGACGGTAAGCTGAGCATGAAAACAGTGCGTTCAGTGTTGTATTGCCCGCTTGCACGGTAAAGTAACGACTGCTTTGAAGCCACAATAGGCGACGCATAACTCCAGCGGGCGGCATATCACTTGAACCAATGCGGCCTCGCAGTGTATAATGACCGGTGCTCAGTTACTTTTTGCACCCCAATTTTTTTTTCGGCGGACAACTTTTTTTTTTCGGCGGCTGAGCAAATCATTTCAGCGGAAATTTGCCTTTAGGCGGACAATTCCCATGCCTGTACTATTGATGACTTATCCATTATGCACCGTTTCCGCGTTCACTAGCACTCGATTCAGAATCACTCCCCTGTCCATCACCACCATTTCCCCCCCCCCCCCCCCCCTCCCCCCCCCCCGTGTCACAAGTCTTCTGGCAAAAAGCCCAGAAAGTTCATCGTCGGAATCTGAGTCCATAAAGTATTCCTGGATGAATGCTTCTAACTCCTCATCAGCCATCTTTTGTCAAAGTGAAGCTGTCATAGCAACCCTGTGTGTTTACCATAGACGATTACGAGTAGACCTTGTGGTGGCGACATGTCGCCATCCGTAAATCAAGCAAGATGGCGGCTGGCGACAAATGTCGCCACCATCGTGCTAAAGGTTAAGGTAAATGTAAGAAGCAAGATAATGTGCCAAATTCCAGAGATAGCTAAATCAGTAAATGACCTACTTTTAAAGTAGGCTCTGCCAGGACACACAGAAGAATCCCATATTCTCTGCTAATGCCCTGCAAACAATGATCAAAATAAATGAACATTATAATGTATCGCAACGTGAGAAAGTATTAGTTTAGTATCCTACAATTTACATGACCTACAGAATTACAGTTTATCTTCACTTTTAAAAAATATATATATATATAGGCAACAAAGTTTACTCTAGTCTCCTCATATACCAGCTATTTATTCCTTTTCTAATAATCACCATACAGAAAATTGTATTCATATTTAATTATTGTCAAATGACACACAAATTGTTAAGCATAAATTATGATTTCACTTTCAGATAGATTGATCATATGCTGGGTTGATGTGAAAAGTGTCCACAGACCAGCTATTGTATTAAAAAATAAGAGTAAAAAATAAAAATTAAAAAAGGGACCTTACTGCTGTAAAAACAGATGGCAACATGTGCATATCATCATTTTATCGTACTTGTAGCTGAAGACTGTAGGTACCACTTCCGATAACCGGCTTTATTTATATTGCGACTAGTAATACATCATAATAAGAGCAATACTTAACCTTTTCCTGCTTTTTAAGGATACCAACAACATCCTTTAGCTGACTTGTGAGACTTGCATCCATTGTTTTCTCTGACAAGACAGGAAAAGAAACCATGAACAAAACGTGTTTTCACACTCACTGATTCTGCATTAGGTTAAACCATAAAATCACGGCACGTGCGGTCGAAAATGTGCACATAATGCAGAGTTTGTTACGTGTACATCAATATGTACCAATATTATCAAAGATCCTGGAATACTATCTCATGGTCATACGAACGCATTGCATAACAGACGTGAAAAAAGCCACATGGGCGTTCAGTGTACTTGTACTTAGGCATTTTATAAAGTCCTTTCCATTAAACTCTTAATACAACAGTCGTACAGAGGAAGGTCCGGTTAATCTAACCAATATAATTTCAACTAGACTCAGTGCTACCTTTCGCAGGAAATCAGGTTAGTTCCCGATTAAAATGTAAAATCCGTGACAACAGGGGGGCAGCCATGATAATGGAACTCTCCGGTCGAGGAACGCAAAAATTAATGGGCTTATGCGCGATTCCGGTCATCTCGCTCATATGTCATCTCGCCCAAGATGCAAGTCGACTAGGCAAAGTAAAGGAAAAAGTAGCCCAAGATTTGAGTCACGTCGTGCCCAAGTCAACTCGCACAAGATCATTTGCTTGCTTGTTCCTATACTCCGTGTGTGTGTGTGTGTGTGTGTGTGTGTGTGTGTGTGTGTGTGTGCGTGCGTGCGTGCGTGCGTGCGTGCGTGCGTGCGCGGTGCATGTGAGTGTGTGTGTGGCCCCGTACTTACTTACTTACGCATGTCACCCCTCCCAGGGTATAGGCCGACGACGAGAGACCTCCAGCGACTCCTGTCCTGTGCTTCTCCTTCGATTTTACTCCAGGTGGTTCCCAGTCTCTTGATGTCTGCTTGGAGGTCTCGACGCCATGTGTTTCTCGGCCTGCCTCTTTTCCTCTTTCCCTGGGGGTTCCATGACAATGCCTGCCTAGTGATACTGGAAACTGGCTTTCTCAGACTGTGACCAATCCATCCCCATCTTCTTCGTCCAGTTTCATTCTCTGCCGTTATCTGCTCTGTTCTCTCCCAGAGTCTGACGATGCTGATCTTCTCTGACCAGTGGATTTTCAAGATTCTTCTAAGACAACTGTTTATGAAGATCTGTACTCTGTTCACTGTGTTTTTTGTCAACCTCCAAGTCGCTGCTCCATATAGCAGCACACAAGAAGACAGCGCTATAATGTATATATGCTTTTACGTTGGAGTTGAAAATCCGGACTTTGGTGTGTTGTGACAGCTCTCTGGAACACCACACTTTCAGCTGGAGAAAGGCTGCTCTGGCTTTACCGATTCGTGCTCTGACATCTGCATCAGTGCCACCTTTTTTGTCGATGATGCTCCCGAGATAGGTGAAGGACTCCACCTCCTCCAGCAAGTAAGACTGGTTCTTCCCTGGTTGCGTTCAGCCTCATTGTCTTTGTTTTCTGTTTGTGGATGGTGAGGCCCACTTGGGACGAGATGTCAGCAACCCTCGTGGTCTTGTCCTGCATTTGTTGATGAGTTGGGGGACAGTAAAGCCAAGTCGTCTGCAAAATCGAGGTCGTCAAGCTGTGTCCACAGAGTCCACTGTATTCCACTTCTTCTCTGCTCTGTGGTCCTCTTCATGACCCAGTCTATGGCCAGTAGGAAGAGGAACGGAGACAGCAGACACCCCTGCCTGACACCGGTTCTGACCTGGAGCTCCCTGGTGAACTGCCCTTCATGGATCACGCGACATGTCATGCCATCGTAGTTGCTCTTGATCAGGCAGACGAGTCGTAGTGTCGTAGGAGTTTCCACAAAGTCTCTCGGTCCACACTGCCAAATGCTTTCTCGTAATCCACAAAGTTAACGTACAGCGGGGAGCTCCACTCCAGTTAGTTAGTTATTTGGGTTTAACGCCGAGCAGGCAACTAAGGCCATCTCACGGCGGGAAGGTTAAAAATCTGGTCAGCCAGACTAAAAGAAAGGTCTTAAGACATCATGTAAATATACCTTAAAAATATATCAGGCTAAAATGTCGCACAGGTCTTTAAAGAAAACGTAGACAGACTCTCAAAAAGGTCAAAATAATAGAAATATCAGTCTATAAACGCTCAAATCTTATTAAAAATATGGCACTCTCTCAGAAAACTGAATATCTTGTCCGGGGGCACATCCCGGAACAAAACCTTCAAGGAGTCTGCTGTGAAATGTTTATGCCTTATGTCGATTAGATCAGCACAAGACAACAAAAAGTGTTGAACAGAGTACTGCTCGTCGCAGGCATAACACCATGGACGCTCCTCCTGTTTTAGTAAATAAGAGTGCGAAACATACGTGTGCCCAATGTGGAGCCGAGCCAGGACAGTCTCCTCACGGCGGCTGCCGCAGCGATAAGGTAGACCGTCGGACAACTTAGGAAGGGCTTCATGCAGCTTGTTAGCTTCCTCTTTGTCCCACTCGGACTGCCACTCACGGGCTATGTACGCACTAGCCACATGTCTAAAATCACTATAAACTGTCTGTGTGTCAAGGACAGAGTCATTGCGTGCATCGTTGGCAGCAGAATTTGCGATCCTGTTGCCTTCGATGCCCACATGCCCTGGGACCCAAATAAAAATGATGTCATAATATTCCTTCATCAAGTCCGCGTGGAGCTCTCTGATCTGCACCAGCAGTGGGTGGTCATTTCCCGTGCCCTGAAGGGCCTGCAGGGCAGAAAGAGAGTCAGACAGAATCAGGAAGTTCCTTTCTCTAGATCGATAAGCATGCCTGAGTGCCAGCAGAACCGCCTGCAGTTCCGCACTAAATACAGATGAGTGGTCTGGGAGGCGGTGCTTAAATGGGCGTCTAGGATGGCGAGAGGACACTGCGGCCGCAGCCACTCTCCCATCCTCAGACTTTGACCCATCCGTATAGATACGACAATAGCCAGGAAAAATTGAAAGCAGTTCATTGAGGCTCTGTTGGTATATGGCTGGTGGAGTAGAGTCTTTCTTGTGGGCAGTCAAGTCCAGCACGATGTCTGGAACTGGCAAGGGTGGAGTGATGTGTTGCAGGGATTCCGAAATTCTGTCCAGGTCCAATCCGGCCGCCTGCAGATGAGGTCGGACACGGAAAGAAAGTGGACGGACAGCTCCCGGATAGGTATCGTAAATCTCTGCAAACGATGGTTTAAAAACACAATCATAGGCAGGATTGTCTGGATGGGCCTTCAGTTTCAGAACGTAGCTGAGCATGAGGCGGATGCGGCGGAGCTTGAGAGAAGGCGGCTCCCCTGCCTCGGCATACAGACTAGGAACTGGAGACGTCCTGAAGGCCCCAAGACATATCCGCAGACCCTGATGGTGAATTGTGTTCAGACGCTGTAGCACAGACTTGGAAGCTGAGCCATACACCACAGAGCCGTAATCCAGTTTGGACCGAACAAGGGCCCGGTACAGTCGAAGTAAGACAGTACGGTCCGCACCCCAGTCAGAACGACCGACGACACGAAGAATGTCGAGAGCCTTCTGACAAGAGGTTCTAAAGTAATTAATATGGTTGCGGAAGGTAAGTCTTTTGTCAAAGATGACCCCCAGAAACTTTGCCTCCTCAGCCACCTTAATCGGCACTCCGGCAAGGCTCAGGCTAGGTTCTGGAAAAAAAATTCGTCTGGTTAGTAAAATGCACACAGTCTGGAGGGCGAGAACTTGAATCCATTGAGAGACACCCACCCCTGGATGCGATCAACGCACAGCTGCAAGCGCCTCTCAAGGGACGCAAGTCCTCGACCACGTGCGCACAAAGCAAAGTCGTCAACAAACAAAGAGCATTCAGAATCATCCTTGACGGCCTTTACAATGTTATTAATTTTAATACTAAATAAAACAGGAGATAGAATGCTGCCCTGCGGGACACCCATCTCCTGTTCAAAGGAGTCGGAGAGGGTGGAGCCCACACGGACATGGAACGAGCGGTTAGTCAAAAAATTGTGAATAAAAACGGGCAGGTGCCCTTTAAAACCCATGTCCAACAAGTCAGACATTATGCCATACTTCCAGGTAGTGTCATATGCCTTCTCAAGATCGAAGAAAATTGCATAGACATGCTGCTTGTTAACAAAAGCATCTCGAATAAATGATTCAAAGCGGACTAAATGGTCAGTTGTACTACGGAAGCGCCGGAAACCGCACTGGAGGTCTGTGACGACACCCTGTGACTCAAGATGCCACACCAGGCGGGCGTTGACCAGGCGCTCCATAGTTTTACATAAACATGATGTCAAAGCGATAGGCCGGTAGCTGCCCGGGTCGGAAGGATCCTTACCCGGCTTGGGGATCGGTACAACCACAGCCTGGTGCCAAGACGGCGGAAATGACCAGTTCTCTAGATATGGTTAAAGGCCTTGAGAAGTACAAGGAGTGACCTCTCAGGCAGATGCGTTAGGAATTGATAGTGGATGGTATCTAGGCCAGCAGCAGAGTCATTACATTTCTGCAAGGCTTGCTGCAATTCGGATAATGTAAAAGGAGCATTATAGTCTTCTGAGTTATCGGACTTAAAATCACAAATACGAGACTCTCGCTTCTCCTTCTCTCTCTGGAAGAAGGGTGAATAATGCTCTGTTGAAGAATTATGGGCAATGGTGGAGGCAAGCAAACTGGCCACAGCTTTTTTATCTGTGACCAAGCTGGTACCATCTCTAAGATGGCCGACAGAAGCCGAGACACCCCTGCCCCTAATTCTTCGAACAGCCCTCCAGACTTTCTGGGACGGAGTCCGTGAAGTTAAAGATGAGACGAAGCGTCTCCAGGAAGTACGGCGTTCATGTTTAAAAATGTAACGGGCTTTCGCCCTCTGTCTTTTAAAGGTTAAAATATTCACTTGCGACGGATTACGGAAAGCACGTCGCTGAGCAGATTTGCGCGCTTTTTGGGCCTTGCGGCACTCCTCATTGAACCATGGTACTCTCGGCTTCCGAGGGACTGATGCGGAGGTTTTAGGCATGGTTTCACCCGCTACGTCCAACAAAATAGTAGTAAAAGAAGAAACAGGTTCTTCAGCTGACATGACCACCTCCTCTGTAATACGAGACTGACAGAGGGAGGCGAACAGAGGCCAGTTAGCTTTCTTGAGATTCCAGCGCCCCACCGGCGGATCCTCCCCACAGCTGACCGATGACAGGACTACTGGGAAGTGGTCACTACCACACAGGTCGTCGTGAACCTTCCAGTCAAAATCCAGCATGAGAGAAGGATCACACACAGTGAGGTCTAGAACAGAACTAGATCCTGAACCTGGGTTAGAGTATGTAGGTGAACCATCATTAAAGACACATAGGTTAAGTTGAGAAAAAAACATCTTCTAACATCTGACCTCTGCCATCATAGTGGTCACTACCCCAAAGGTGAGCGTGACCGTTAAAATCCCCCATGAGAATAAAGGGAGGGGGCAGTTGATCTACTAAATTAAAAAAAATCATTACAACAGACCCGCAGGGATGGTGGCAGATAAATACTGCATATGGTTATAGTCTTCTTTAAGGTAACCCGAGCTGCAACAGCCTGAAGACAGGTGTCAACACTAACTCGGTTACATAAAAACTGGTTGCTAATGAGAAGAGCCACTCACCCGAGCGTCTCTCCGAATCAGAACCTTTATGGATAGCATTAAAACCATTAAAGGAGACAGGGTCAGAAGTCTTCAGGTAAGTCTCCTGAAGAGATATTACCGAGGGGTTATAGGACTTGACTAGAAGGCGTAATTTTTCAAATTTGGTGTGAAAATCACAATTCCACTGAAGCAGAGAGTACATGGTTAGGTTTTATGTGTAGGAGAAGAGTTCCTTCCCCCCTTTTCCTGTGCCTTGGAAGGAGTCGAAGAAACAGAGGGGGGTCGACTCTCGGGCCTCCTCTGGTTCCTCGGAGATGAGGGGGGAGAAGCACCAGCTACGACAACCTCCACCCCCTCCATCTGCTCCTCCAATGCAGCATATTTGTTTTGAAGGGGGACATCAGTGTCCCCCTTCTGGGCCCGTACGCACAGCAGTCCCGTAACTTTCTTAGACTTCTAGGCCGGGGCAGCGTTCCTGCCGCCAGAGTTGGCGGCCTTAGAAGGCTGACCAGAGCCAGAAGCCTTTGTAGTAAGATTGACAGGTTTGGGTGGGGGCCGAGGCTTAGGGGCAGCAGAAGGCGGTGCCACCGGACCGGCAGCGTCTGCCTTCTGCGTTCCCTGGCTCCTCATCATCACCGGAGGAGGGTTACTCTCCAGGGGCGAGAGGATCCGCATATGGAGGCTCCGCCCCCAACCAAGAAGTTGGGGTTTGACAAGAGAAGTCTTTGGTGGGGCGCTTGCCTGCCACCGCAGCACTGAAAGTATACACAAAGTTGTTATTTGAGTTTGGCGCAGCCTCAGCTGCACCAGGGCCATCAACCAGTTTTTTGGCGTCCGCAAAGGACAGCCCCTTCTCCACACGCACCTGCTGAATCCTGCACTCGGAGATCCAACGAGGGCACTTCTTGTCCGAAGCCATATGCGCCCCCTGGCAATTCACACACAGGGGGGATGGCTGTGCAGGACTCAGCAGAGTGTCCGGGCTTAGTGCAGCAGGCGCACAGAGCCTCTGCCTGGCGGCATGTCTTCTGCCCATGGCCATACTTTTGGCACTTAAAGCACCGGAGGGGGAGAGGGACGTACTTTTTTACTTTTAGGGAGTAGTAACCTCCCCAGATGGTAGTAGGAGCGGTGGGGGTGCCAAACGTCAGGATGATGGTAGGGAGACGGATCTCCCTACCACCTCGTTTGGAAACGAAACGCCTGACGTAGGCCACCCCCTGTGACTTAAGGTTCCGAACAAGTTCATCTTCAGACAGTTCGGCCAATGCTTGACCTTTAATCACTCCCCTCGAAGAATTCATCGTTTTGTGGGGAGTGACCTTCACTGGAGTGTCTCCGATAGAGGAGAGCCTCAGTAGCCCATTGGAGTGTGCCCGGGTACGGCACTCTACCAGCAAGTCACCAGACCTGAGGCGCTGGGCCTCAGGCCTACCAACACGGCTCCTGAGGGTCTCCCCTACCAGGAAAGGGTACAGCTTGGAAACAGGCTTCTCTTTAACTTTGCTGTGGATAATGAGAAAGCGAGGCCAGGCGGCCGACGCCTGAGGCGTCGCTTCCTCACAGTCAGAGTCACTATCGTTCTCAATAACAATGTCGGCGGCTATGTGCCGCTTTGGTGCCAGTTTTTTTTTTTTGTTGTTGATATTTTCCATATTATAGTATGATAGATATTCATCCCCCGAGGGTCCCCGCCCGCCACCGAGCCCAACAAGGGAAAGTGCAATTGTCGGCGGGTCTCCAGCCGACGCACAATGGAGACTGCCCGAAAGATATACTCAAGGGGGTAAGCCCGATTGAACCGTTTGAGCCACCGCCTTCTATCACACTGTTGAATGCAGGGGAATACTGGCGTAGAGCACCTAATCAGCATCAGAGGCTATAGCGTCGTGCTCCGTATAACAACCCGCATGTCAACAGGGGGATAGGGCTCGACGTGACAAGAGCCGACTGACTAGGCCGGTACGACTAGCCTCCCGTTTAGGCAGAAGTCAAGGCCAAAGTGGAGTGTTTCAGCCACCAGGATCCTCGTCTCCCCCGACACGGGTCTCCAAGCACGGCAAACACTTGGGATCCAAAGGACCAAAAGCTCACGCTTATTTTTAAGGACCAATCCAACATGGTAGGACCTGGGTAAGCACAGCTCCTTAAAAACCGGACCAGTGAAAAAGACTGAACAACATATCTGCTGACATCAAGTCCTAATCCTGGACAAAGATGGCACCCCTCTGCTAGCCCACTCAGTCAGGGACTGAGGGGACTACCCACCCACGCCACTTGGAGGCCGGTGCCCAGTGGGCAGCTCCACTCCAGAGACTGCTCCACGATGATGCGGAGAGTGGCAATCTGGTCTGTACATGATCGGTTTTTCCTGAATCCTGCTTGCTGGTCTCTCAGCTGGGGGTCGACGGAGCTCTTCATTCTCTCCAGGATGATCCTGTTGAAGACCTTTCCTGGTACTGACAGCAATGTGATTCCTCTGTAGTTTGAACACATGCTGAGGTCGCCTTTCTTGGGAAGATTGATTAGGTAACCCTCCATCCAGTCAGCCGGCATCACCTCCTCTTCCCAGATCTTTCCAAACAGTGGGTACAGCATCTCTACTGTTGTCTCTAGGTCTGCTTTCAGAGCCTCCGCTGGGATGCCATCTGGCCCTGCTGCTTTGCCGTTCTACAAAAATGCCACTGCTCTTCTGATCTCTTCCCGGCTGGGTCTGTCACAGCTGATGGGTAGGTCAGTCTCTGCTGGCTGGATGTCTGGGGGGTCGAGTGGGGTGGGTCTGTTCAGTAACTCTTCAAAATACTCGGCCCATCTGTCGAGTTGGTCTGCTCTGTCTGCAATAGGCTTGCCGTCTTTGTCTTTTACTGGTCTTTCTGTATGGCCATACTTGCCCGACAATCTTTGGTAATGTCGTAGAGCTGTTTCATGTTGCCGCTGCCTGCTGCCTTTTCTGCCTCTGCTGCTAGGCTGTCTGTGTAGGCTCTCTTGTCTGCTCTGATACTCCTCTTCACATCGCGGTTGGCTTCCGAGTATTCCTCATGTGCCCTGACTTTGGCTGCTCTCGTGCGACTGTTGTTGACAACTGCTTTCTTCTGTTTCCTCACTTCTATCTTCTTCAAGGTCTTTGCCGACAGCCAGTCCTTGTGATGGTGTTTCTTGAACCCCACAGTGTCTTTGCAGGTTGAGTTCAGTGCCTCTCTAACTGCCTTCCACTGCTGCTCTGTGGTGACCGCCTCCTCATTTACTAGCTCCTGTAGCGCTTGAAACCGGTTGGACAGCACCAGTTTGAACTCTTCTCTCACTCCAGTCTCTATCAGGAGGCCTACATTATAGCGCTGTCTTTTTGTGTGCTGCTTTTCTTTAACCTGAGCTTTATTCTTAAGATAAGCAGATGATTGTCTGAGGCGACATCTGCTCCCCTCCTCACTCGAACATCTTGAAGGGATCTTCTAAATTTCTTGCTAATGCAGATATGGTCTATTTGGTTCTCTGTTGTATGGTCAGGTGAGACCCAAGTTGCTTTGTGTATTCTTCTGTGTGGGAAGATGCTGCCTCCAATGACAAGTCTGTTTAGAGCACAAAAGTCTACAAACCTCTCCCCGTTCTCACTCATCTCCCCTAGTCCCTGTCTCCCCATCACCTCTTCGTATCCGGTGTTGTCCTCCCCTATTTTGGCATAAAAATCGCCCATGATGATGGTGATGTCTCGCTCCGCACATTTGTCCACAGCACTCTGGAGTCGGTCGTATAACTCTTGTTTCTCTCCCTCGTCACTGTCATTAGTGGGCGCATATCACTGGATGACGTTCAGCTTGATCTTTTTCCTGGTTCTAAAGGCTGCTGTGATAATTCTTGGCCCAAGAGGTTCCCAGCCCATCAGCGCTCTCTGTGCCACTGCCGGTAACAGCATGAATGCTACACCTTCTGTATGGGGGGGCATTCTCCTCTTCATGACCTGAATACAGAATCATCTCCCCACTTAACAGCCTTTTCTGGCCAGACTGCGTCCATCTGGCTTCACTGATACCTAGCAGGGAAAGGTTGTACTTTTGCATTTCCGCTATCTGGGCGGACTTCCCGCTCTGGTACATGGTCTTGACATTCCATGTGCCCATGATTGTGTCCCTGGATAGAGAGAGGCGGCTCGGTCCTGTGGCTTCCGAAGACTTCCGGCTTTCACCACACGACGTCATAAATCTTCTGGTAGAAGAACCTTCCTCCTCCAGGAAAGGAATTGCTGTTTGTCTATTCGTCGGCGTTTTCGTAGCTATTTCTTTATATGCAGGGTGGGGGAAGCTACCCCCACGCCCAACCCCCTTACAAGGAGGACCACTGAGGGGTTTTCTGTCGGGGTCTCCTTCCCTTAGACCATGTAGGTTCACGGCACCTTATTTCATTCGGTGCACCCCTCTCGCGAGGGACCCCCTATCCACCACCCAGGGGACGCGCCTCAACGCCATCTGGTCCCAGCGTGAGGGTGTGGCCCCGTGGACAGAGGATATTCCCGCCTCTGCTCTTTGCCTGCACTTTGGGTGTAGAAGTATGTTCAGATTATAGCTTATTTTGATTATTTCAAGATGTGTGCTTGGACCTGTCGTGTGCGGGCTCACTGCGGCTGACAACGGCCTGACGACCCGTGACTACTGAGCGGACTACAAACAAAGGCAGCAGAAGGGACACGAAATAAACAGTTTTTCTGCCTTGTATCAGACATTTTTGGACACCCACGCCACCCCTCCCCTCACCAATACTACCACCACCACCCCTCCGCCTATGCTATTTCAGTATTTTTTGTTTTGTTTTTGTTTTTGTTGTTTGTGTTCCGTTGCGATTCAGTCCCACTGCCGCAGATATCAGAAGTGGGTCACAAAATGCGCTAGGTTGACCCACTGAGTGCTTCAGACATACCGCTCCATATGCGAGAGGCATGTCGATGATGTCCTCATGCAACCTGTAAGTGACATTTGGATACAAAGTCCTGTTGTAATGCGTTTGCCTTCTTTGATTCCCCTGATGGCGACAAGCTAATCCGGCACTACCCTTCAATTATTATGGTCAATCTGTTTTGGTGCGTCGGGGCTAAATGGGTTAAACCGACCATCACAAAACTGTACATATAGTTATGAGGTGTCAGTTGCGCGCGCGCGCGCACGCACGCACGCCGGCACACACACACACACACACACACAAATCGAGAACTTCTGCGCCTACATTGTCATTATCTTGTAAGTTTGAACAGTTCAGAACGTTAATGCTTTGATTCTCAAGGTGGATGTAAGTTTATCAGTTTGTTTATTTCTTTAGTCCTCGACCTTAGTCTTCACTGACATAGCATATGCGGTACATCGCTCTAGGTTGCTGAACAAACTACTCGCCACTCTAGATGTATAATATTCTTTCAGCTGATATTGTTCAAACAAAACATTCTCTCTCTCTCTCTCTCTCTCTCTCTCTCTCACACACACACACACACACACACACACACACACACACGCGCGCGCGCGCAGAGGCCGAACGAATGCACAACACGCACACATACTGCACACACCTATATGCGAGCGCTGATACGCACCTACGCCACAGTCACCCCCCACTCTCTCTCTCTCTCTCCCTCTCACACACACACACACACACACACACACACACACACACACACACACACACACACACACACACAAACGCACAAAAGCCTCACAGTGGGTTACCTACCATTTCATGTGAAAATGGGTTCCCATATTTCTATTTATTCTAGGGCTCTGGAATTGATGCGAATGTTTAGAACTCACCTTATAACTAAGCTCTATAACTTAAAATAAAATAGACATTTTCTAGAAACAGAGCCACTAGATGCCGAAAAAATGGGTTTCTGCCAATAAAGTGGGTGGGTGTCTCTCTCACGCAAAAACTGGCATTACAGTCAAAATGGGTGTCTTCACAACAGTAGGCGTCTGTAATAAGGTCAAGTTCATGGAATACTTCTTTTTCACATTCATTTTTTGGTTTTGTATTTTTCAACTTAATGTGTATGTATGCATTAACATTCTTAACATTGTATGGTGCAAAAATTGAATGAACACTTTCGATTATGATTTTTACAGAGGAAATCTTTTAAACATTGCTACGTTTTGTCTTTCTGAAGCAAAACAGTTTATCATGGCATTTATGTGAGAATTCTGGAAATTAAACGACTTAAAAAAATGTACTCTGCAGTTTGAGACAAACAGCAACAGAGCATTTTGAATATTAACCCTTATTATTCGGAATACACCAGTGTGTGCAACAAGTGTGACTAAAATAGTCCAAAGGGTAGTGGCAGAATAGCTTGGCGCCTCTAGGCGCCAAGCTATTGTGGCACCACCCTTGAACTAATAATGCCATTGGTCTATGTCCTCATCTGTAAGTTCTGTAATGTACCTTGCATATATGGCAGTGTACAAATTTGAAGCTTTTAGCCTCAGTATGATGCAGGTTAAAGTGTGGAAAAATATGAAAGACAGAAAAAGACCCAGACGAAGAAACTAACACTTAACTTATTCTACCCCAGACACACCAGAGCAAAATAAAGATCGACCATGATAGTTCAAGGCTGATGCCAGAATAGAGTGGCGCCTATGGTCGCCAAGCTATTCTGGCATCACCCTTGAACTATCGTGGTCGATCTGTGTCCTGCCCTGCAACGCAGTTTTCAGAAGACGACTTCAACATTTGGGGATTCCGGCCTTGAGGTAGAATGAGTTAAAATGACAAAACAGAACACTGACATTAATTAAAGAACTGACAACATAGGAAATTAATCACTTGAAACTTCAGCCTTTATTAATCACATCAAAGGTGCATGCATATAAAAACACAGTAATTGTTTGTAAACACTTCAAATCAAACAATCAAGAGCAGTCAAACCTTTTTCTGCCAACTTTGTGATGAGGAAAACTAGTTCTTGCCCAAGTTCGGCACGTAAAGGGTTACCGCGACTTATGTGCCTCTATTCATAAAATGAAGAGAGAAATATAATACCGAGTTCAAGCAAGTGCGACAATAAAGTTTAGCCTAGTTGGTATACCTCGTCCAGTGCCTAGGTTAAATGCACCAGTGGTGCCAATGTTGCTATATTGGCACCAAACCGGTCGTTCGGACTGGTCTGGTGCATCCGATCGGTTTAGAGCGTGTGCTTTCTGCACCTGTAATGGGCACCCTCGGAGAAAGAATCACGTGAGCTTCGTTTGACTGCTGCAAAATAACATGAATAAAGAATAAACCCTTTCCCATATATGCAATCCAGCAATTATGCATCCATCCTTATGCTAGCACCATGAAACATTACGCGATTTGGCAGATTTTAAAAATAGCTTTTTTAAATCCTCAATGGAGGTGATTTTTGCGACATCTGCATCGTTTGTGGCAGAAAGCACCGTCAAAGTTGAAGTTCGAGAAATAAGCGCACTACATGTACAATAGACTTGATTCAGTGGTGTTGGGCATGACTCAAGCCTCCGCCATGACACAAAACTGGCGTGTTCGGGGAGATAAAAGGCTACAAGTTAAAACCGCAAACGAACCTTTTTTTCCCGACTGCGATCACAATCTTCTGCGTGAACGAACGAGACCACACTACAAGTGCACAAGCCAACCTGCGCGCGCAGTTCTGGTGCACATGACCGGTCCGGTGCGAAAATAGCAACAGTGGCACCGCTGGTGCGTTTAACCTAGGTAGAGGGCGAGGTATACCAACTCAGCTAAGGTTTATGCTTCCTGTGACTTTAGAAACAATGCACAGTATGCAAAGTGTACTTTACAGTAACAAAAAAAAAAGTTACAGACATTTCCAAAATGATCCAGGTGTACATCAGATAAAAACAAGCTATACACACTGAAAAAATAACACTCTTGTAATAAATGTTTATCATGTTGACAATGGTTTTCTTATCTTATTATTGTCTTTCATCCCGATTGGTGAACGTCCGGACGTGCCAGCACTGATAATGAAGGGGAAAAAAATAAAATAAAATAATGACTGATTGTACATTGATTGTACATTGCTTAACGTCCCGACAGCAACAAGGCTTTCTCAGGACGTGCCTGCACTGCTTGTGAAAAAAAAAAAATAAACAGAACATTGAATGTATGTTGCCAGCCGGTCAAATACATTAAATAAACCTAACACATGGGGCCTAAATAAAGCTAAGACCATTTAGCAACACACATCCAATATCAAGAGCTACAGGCAGTGCAGACAGTAGGGAGAGTTTTAAAAAGGCAAATACAGGTGAATGGACAAAGGGTAGACAGAAACACATGCCCCAGAATAGAGAGAAAAACCCACCCTGTGGGGCTGACCAGGGTGACCCTGGGAACTAAAAAATACCTAACCCCACCCAAGTCCCCCAGGGCAGACCCGGGTGGGGGAAATAAAATAATGAACACAATATTGAATGCATGTCGCCAGCCAGTCTAATACGCTAAGTAAACCTAAGATCATTTAGCAACACACATCCAAAATCAAGAGAAATACACCACCCCCTCCCCCCCCACCACCCCCCCCCCCCCCAAAAAAAAAAAAAAAAAAAAAAAAAAACCACCACCAAACAAACAAAACAACAAAAAAAATATATTCAGACCTAAAAGGTGACTGCCAATCATGTAAAATGCAAAGAAGTGCCCAACGGAGACAGAAACACACTTAGGAAAGACGGTTACAACACAATTTAGTAAGATTTCGGGTAAATCCGCCTTGTCAAAACAGACAAACAAACAGAGAGATCAGTCGCTACTTATCTTTGTTCACAAAAGGAATGTGCCCCATTCCTTCTGCGAATGAAGATAAGTAGCGACTGATCTCTCTGTTTGTTTGTCCGTTTTGACAAAGCGGATTTATCCGAAATCTTAATAAATTGTGTTGTAACCGTCTTTTCTAAGAGTGTTTCTTTCTCCGTTGGGTACTTCTTTTCAAGAGATACAGGCAGCGCAGACAGCAGGGAGGGCTTAAAAAAGGAAAATACAAGTTAATTGACCAAGGGTAGACAGAAACACATGCCCCAGAATTGAGAGGAAAACCCACCCTTTGGGGCTGACCAGGGTGACCCTAGGAACTAAAAAGTAGTTGACCCCACCCAAGTCCCCCAGGGCAGACCTGGGTGGGGGCCACTGTTTAGTTGCAAAGTAAGGTTAATGAATGTTACACAATCCAGACAAAAAATGTGACTGCCAAGCGTGTAATAAGCAAAGAAGTACCCAACGGAGAAAGAAACACACTTAGAAAAGATGGGTACAACACAATGTATTAATATTTCGGGTAAATACCCTTTGTCAAAAAAGACAAACAAACAGATAGACTAGCCGCTACTTATCTTCATTGGCAGAAGGAATGTGCTGCACATTCCTTCTGCCAATGAAGATAAGTAGCGGCTAATCTCTCTGTTTGTTTGTCTATTTTGACAAAGGGTATTTACCCAAAATATTAATAAATTGTGTTGTACCCGTCTTTTCTAAGCGTGTTTCTTTCTCCGTTGGGTACTTCTTTAATGTTACACAGCATACAAAATGATCCAGGTGTACATCAGATAAAAACAGAGCTATACACGCTGGAAACAACCGAATAATAACGTTCTTGTAATAAGTCTTTATGTTTGACAATTATTGTTTCTTTTTGTCTTATTAATGTCTTTCGTCCCCAACCGCCGTTTCATCAGCAGTTCCATTTTCAAAGTTTTACATGTTATATACAGTATACAAAAAATGATGCAGGTTCACCAACTCCATAGTAGCACTCTTGTAATAAATCTTTATGTTGACAATGGTTTTCTTACTCCTTATTATTGTCTCTCGTCCGCCCCCCCCCGTTCCATGTTCAAAGTTTTACATGTTATATACAGTCAGGCACACCAACCCCATAGTAGCACTCTTGTAATAAAATCTTTATGTTGACAATGGTTTTCTTACTCCTTATTATTGTCTCTCGTCCCCAAGCGCTGTTCCATCAGCAGTTCCTTTTTCAAAGTTTTACATGCTATATACAGTATACAAAAGGATGCAGGCGCACCAACCCCATAGTAGCACTCTTGTAAAAAAATCTTTATGTTGACAATGGTTTTCTTGCCCTTTATTATTGTCTCTCGTCCCCAAGCGTCGTTCCATTTGCAGTTCCATTGACAAAAAACAAGCTAGACATGCTGAAACCAACCCAATAATAATGAACACTCTTGTAATAAATCTGTATGAAAAGGAAAATGACGCGAGTGTCAGAGAATCTCAATTCATTTCTTTTGTAACTTTTTCAGTCTGTTGCGGATGTAATCCTTAATCTTTGTCCAGCGCCTATGTCTAAGTGCCCTCGCGCTGGGACCATATGGCGTTGAGGCGCGTCCCCTGGGTGGTGGATAGGGGGTCCCTCGTGAGAGGGGTGCACCGAATGAAATAAGGTGCCGTGAACCAACATGGTCTAAGGGAAGGTGACCCCGACAGAAAACCCCTGGTCCTCCTAATAAGGGGGTTGGGCGTGGGGGTAGCTTCCCCACCCTGCAAAAAAGGAAATAGCTACAAAAACGCCGACGAAAAGACTAACAGTAATTCCTTTCCTGGAGGAGGAAGGCTCTTCTACCAGAAGACTTATGACGTCCTGTGGTGAAAGCCGGAAGTCTTCGGAAGCCACAGGACCGAGCCGCCTCTCTCTATACGGGGCGGTCCGTGGCGCAGTGGTTAAGGCGCCTGCCACCAATGCTAAGGGTGCGAGGTTCGATTACGGGTTCCGGCGTCGGATTTTTCTCCTCTAGTAAGTGTCACCGTTAATTCGGGCGGACCGTCGGGGGTTCTTTCTCCGGGTACTCCGGCTCTTCCTCCCCCACGACTTTGGTATGAGTTTCAGCCCACTTAATCAAATTTCAAATACAAAACGATTTTGAATTTCCAAAACTTCAGTACGGCTCGCTTGAGCTTGCCCTTAGCACCACGTGAATGTACTGTGTTTACGTACAGTGTGTGAGTGAATGTGCGTGATTCACGTGAGCGTGCTTGTTGGGTTCAGTTCGCGGCGGCGCTTTGAGCCGATTTTCAATTGGGATAAAGCGCCTATTTAATGCGCTTATTATTATACAGGGACACAACCATGGGCACATGGAACGTCAAGACCATGTACCAGAGCGGCAAGGCCGCCCAGATAGCAGCGGAAATGCAAAAGTACAACCTTTCCCTGCTAGGTATCAGTGAAGCCAGATCAGTGGACACAGTCTGGCCAGAAAAGGCTGTTAAGTGGGGAGATGATTCTGTATTCAGGTCATGAACAGGAGAATGCCCCCCATACAGAAGGAGTAGCATTCATGCTGTCACCAGTGGCTCAGAGAGCGCTGATGGGCTGGGAACCTCTTGGGCCAAGAATTATCACAGCAGCCTTTAGAACCAAGAAAAAGATCAAGCTGAACGTCATCCAGTGTTATGCGCCCACTAATGACAGTGACGAGGAAGAGAAACAAGAGTTCTACGACCGACTCCAGAGTGCCGTGGACAAATGTGCGGAGCGAGACATCACCATCGTCATGGGCGATTTTAATGCCAACATAGGGGAGGACAACACCGGATACGAAGAGGTGATGGGGAGACAGGGACTAGGCTCGGAGATGAGTGAGAACGGGGAGAGGTTTGTAGACTTTTGTGCTCTAAACCGACTTGTCATTGGAGGCAGCATCTTCCCACACAGAAGAATACACAAAGCAACTTGGGTCTCACCTGGCCATACAACAGAGAACCAAATAGACCATATCTGCATTAGCAAGAAATTTAGAAGATCCCTTTAAGATGTTCGAGTGAGGAGGGGAGCAGATGTCGCCTCAGACCACCATCTGCTTACCTTAAAAATGAAGCTCAAGCTAAAGAAAAGCCGCACAGAGACAACAAGAAGACAGCGCTATAATGTAGGCCTCCTGAGAGAAACTGGAGTTAGAGAAGAGTTCAAACTGGTGCTGTCCAACCGGTTTCAAGCACTACAGGAGCTAGTAAATGAAGAGGAGGCGGTCACCACAGAGCAGCAGTGGAAGGCAGTTAGAGAGGCGCTGAACTCAACCTGCAAAGACACTGTAGGGTTCAGAAAACACCATCACAAGGACTGGCTGTCGACACAGACCTTGAAGAAGATAGAAGTCAGGAAGCAAAAGAAAGCAGTTGTCAACAACAGTCACACGAGAGCAGCCAAAGTAAGGGCACAGGAGGAATACTCGGAAGCCAACCGCGAGGTGAAGAGGAGTATCAGGGCAGACAAGAGGGCCTACACAGACAGCCTAGCAGCAGAGGCAGAAAAGGCAGCAGGCAGCGGCAACATGAAACAGCTCTACGACATTACCAGAAGATTGTCGGGCAAGTATGGCCATACAGAAAGACCAGTAAAAGACAAAGAAGGCAAGCCTATTGCAGACAGAGCAGACCAACTCGACAGATGGGCCGAGTATTTTGAAGAGCTACTGAACAGACCTAGCCCACCCGACCCCCCAGACATCCAGCCGGCAGAGACCGACCTACCCATCAGCTGTGACAGACCCAGCTGGGAAGAGATCAGAAGAGCAGTGGCATTTTTGAAGAACGGCAAAGCAGCAGGTCCAGATGGCATCCCAGCGGAGTCTCTGAAAGCAGACCTAGAGACAACAGTGGAGATGCTGTACCCACTGTTTGGAAAGATCTGGGAAGAGGAGGTGATGCCGGCTGACTGGAAGGAGGGGTACCTAATCAAGCTTCCCAAGAAAGGCGACCTCAGCAAGTGTTCCAACTACAGAGGAATCACCTTGCTGTCAGTACCAGGAAAGGTCTTCAACAGGATCATTCTGGAGAGAATGAAGAGCTCCGTTGACCCCCAGCTGAGAGACCAGCAAGCAGGATTCAGGAAAAACCGATCATGTACAGACCAGATCGCCACTCTCTGCATCATCGTGGAACAGTCTCTGGAGTGGAGCTCCCCGCTGTACGTCAACTTTGTGGATTATGAGAAAGCATTTGACAGCGTGGACCGAGAGACTCTGTGGAAACTCCTACGACACTACGGTGTACCCACAAAGCTCGTCCGCCTGATCAAGAGCAGCTACGATGGCATGACATGTCACGTGATCCACGAAGGGCAGTTCACCAGGGAGCTCCAGGTCAGAACTGGTGTCAGGCAGGGGTGTCTGCTGTCTCCGTTCCTCTTCCTACTGGCCATAGACTGGGTCATGTGGACACAGCTTGACGACCTCGATTTTGCAGACGACTTGGCATTACTGTCCCACACTCATCAACAAATGCAGGACAAGACCACGAGGCTTGCTGACATCTCGTCCCAAGTGGGCCTCACCATTCACAAACAGAAAACAAAGACAATGAGGCTGAACGCAACCAGGGAAGAACCAGTCTTGCTTGCTGGCACCCCGTTGGAGGAGGTGGAGTCCTTCACCTATCTCGGGAGCATCATAGACAAAAAAGGCGGCACTGATGCAGATGTCAGAGCACGAATCGGTAAAGCCAGAGCAGCCTTTCTCCAGTTGAAAAAAGTGTTGAGTTCCAGAGAGCTGTCACAACACACCAAAGTCCGGATTTTCAACTCCAATGTAAAAGCAGTTCTCCTATATGGAGCAGAGACTTGGAGATTGACAAAAACCACAGTCAACAGAGTACAGACCTTCATGAACAGTTGCCTTAGAAGAATTTTGAAAATCCACTGGCCAGAGAAGATCAGCAACATCAGACTCTGGGTGAGAACAGAGCAGAAAACAGCAGAGAATGAAATTGGGCGAAGAAGATGGGGATGGGTCGGTCACAGTCTGAGAAAGCCAGCTTCCAGTATCACTAGGCAGGCATTGTCATGGAACCCCCAGGGAAAGAGGAAAAGAGGTAGGCCGAGAAACTCCTGGCGTCGAGACCTCCAAGCAGACATCAAGAGACTGGGAACCACCTGGAGTTGAATCGAAGGAGAAGCACAGGACAGGAGTTGCTGGAGGTCTCTCGTCGACGGCCTATACCCGGGTAGGGGTGACAGGCGTAAGTAAGTAAGTAAGTATGTCTAAGTGCGGGGTCTTCTGCAATGGCCTGCTGTATCTCGGCCTTTCCAGGAAGTTTGTTCACGACGAGGTGTGTCTTGAAACGAGTTTCAACAGCTTTCTCTTCAGCTTTCCCCCATGGTTTCCTTGTAAATCTAGCTTTCTTTCGAACAGGAGCCGACGCAAAACTGTCATCATCAAAAACTATCTAGTTTGTCATCAGGCTCTGGACATCTTTTCTCGGTCATGCTCAATGATTCCTATGTTGTTGACTTGCTATTTGCTTCATTCACAGGTTTCCCCAGCGACCTCTCTGCGAGTTTCTGATGTGTTTTCATTGTCAAAGTCAATCTCTTCATCATCGCCCAGTTCAGCTCTAATGCAACTCTCAAAATCTGTCATCCCATTGTTAACTGACAAAAGAATCTTTGCCACTTTTGCCTTCTGAAGGACGTCTTGAGGTTGGCGGTAGATATGGCGATGTATCCGAATATCATGACCAAGGAAGTCTGCCAGCTGATCCTGGTCTAACTCCGAGATGGCCATGGCCTGAGCCAAAGTTGCAACCTGCTTCCGTAACTGAGTAAATGTGAACATGGCTGGGTTTGACACTTGCGCTTGCAGTGCATGTTCCTTCAGAACATCATGGCCTCTGTAAGGCCTCTGACCAGAAGGTGTGGCAAAGATGTACTGGGAACCGGCGAGAGCTGGCACTGATTGCCTCATTTGAAGGATTCTGTCCACAGTTGTCATCATCTTCTTCGTCAGCAAAATGGGAACACTCCTATTAAACTTGCCCCTGATTTCCACTCGCTGAAAATGATTCACCATTTTCTTCTCAACCTCTGTGAGACCTTTCAAGATATCTTGATTGGTGATCGATCCAATCTTAGCATTCTGGAAGTCTGATACCTTCATTCTCTGAACTTCTCCCCCTCGTTTTCGGTTGAAAAGTGATACAGCGCAAAGAGTTGCTTTAACCACTGTCGGATAATCTTCCGAAACCATCTTTGTCTCAAGAAGCTGTTGGACCTTCCTCACATCTTCACATGATGGGATCAGCTTGGGTTTGTTCATGGTCATTTTCCCGACCGACTGGGCTGCTGTAGCTGACACACAATCGTACCAGTCCCCAGTGAAGACAGAGTCAAAGCGTTGCGCCTCAGAGAGCTCCTGTCGCCACCTGTCATCTGAACCATTCCCAAGTTGTTTG
This sequence comes from Semisulcospira habei, assembly GCA_036245525.1. Taxonomy (NCBI): domain Eukaryota; kingdom Metazoa; phylum Mollusca; class Gastropoda; family Semisulcospiridae; genus Semisulcospira; species Semisulcospira habei. The sequence goes on along the minus strand of BTPG01000008.1, from coordinate 170,149,649 downwards.
GATGCCAGCGACTGTTTGATCTGTGAACATTTTTTCAAAGCATGGCCTATGCGCATTGCAAGATTGCCTTTTTTGAACTGATGTGTGTCCTCATCAAATTCTGCTAGCTCTTTTACAGCCAGTACAACATGATCAAAGCTAGCTGCATTGACCACAGCATTTAAACTTGCGATTTTCATTTCTGACCTGACTCTAAGAATCTTTAATAGTCTCCCTAACTCCCGCATTCTGGAGCTGATTTGCCCAGCCGTGTGTTCTTCAATGTCCCTGCGGTCAAATAATCTCTTTCCATACTCCAAAAGCAAGGGGTCAGTTCTGATGAGACGGCTTATCTCATCCTGTCTCTGTCTGGCTAAAACCTTATGATAGAAGGAAAAGTCAACTTCTAAAGGTATTGGAAGCATTAGCCGCCCACGTTGAGCAGCCTCAACTCTCTTAGTGAACTGAAACCCTCCTTGTTTCTGACAGCAACGTTTTGAGTGTACAGAGATCAGCTTTTTTTGATAGAGCCCTTTGCAATGGCTACAGGCGAGAAGGTCGTCTACCTTACTAGTTTTGGTGCGATACTTAGGAATTAAACATCCTGATTTCTTTTCAAGAACTGCAACATTATGCATGTAATCCCCCTCATCTTGTATTCTGATCCATGCTTGACGTCTCTGCTTAGTCCCTTTTTTTATCATCAAAATTTTAGCAACATCTGCCTCATCTGCATGGACATCGTGTAAGTGCGTGCTCATTTTCAAAACAAGCTTGCCACAAAATTTGCATGCATGTTTCTTGTCCCATTTGTACTTTCCTTTCCCTCTCTGCGACACGTGCACACCCGTTTCTTTGGTAAGCGCTCTTTCCCCACCCCCAACATCATGTTCCTTCTGCCTATCCACATTGTCATTGCCACCCCCTAATTCATCCCCTAACGCACACTGCAACTTGCTGGTACTTGCTTCACTGACACCTGCCCACCCTGAAACAGCCACTTTGAAATCTAACATATTCAATACAAAACTGTCTGTCAGAGACCCCAGAGATTGATGGCGACGCACCGTCTGAATCCTGTGAGCTCGAGCCAGGAACAAACTCCTCGTCATCACTGTCCTTGTATTGCGATGCGCTTGCACTCTCTGCAGTCTCAGGCCCATCCCAGGCTCCATTTGCCAACTGGAAAAGGAAAGAAAAAAGAAAGCTGCATTAGTACAAAAGCAGCCCAATTTTGGTTTAAGGGGCCTTGCACAAGAAAGCAAAATCCATGTTTTCTGAAAAATGTAAGCAGTTTTCACACATCTGTCAACCCCGCGTGACCCTTTGAGAGAGGTCACTCAAATTGGTATGTTTACAAAGATCTTGCCACAAAGTATCCTTAGGCCAAGCTTGAAGAATGTGGCTTGAAAAGTCTCCGAGAAAATGCCACTGTTAACGTTTACCATGGACGCGGACGGACGGACGGACAGATGACCAGTGGCCCAGAACATAAACTCACTTTTGCTTCGCACGCGAGCCAATAAAATGAAGATGATCATAGAATCACTTACCAGTTTGTAATTGGGAGCATTCCGCTGCTGTCTATGCACCCTCCTACCAGATGCACCCTCTGCGACATACGACGCTGGGCCATCATGCTGCTGCTGACTAATTTTGCCATGGGCCTTGGTCATGTGCCAGGAAGGGGCGTGCTTGTCCACTTCCATAGATCCCGATGGGTTTGGACATCCTGCTGCCATCCGGCGCTGGGTGTGTGCAGAAAGTGCTGAGTGTGACCAAAACGGTGTTGCTGCAATCATGTCAAATACAACCATGTAAACCATTAACATTTTGAATCAGATATTATACATAATTACAGCAGTACCCCCTGCCCCCTACGAACAATAACTGGTAATACAGTAAAATGCGACACTTCAGTTGCAAAATCCGAAAAAAAAATATTCGTGGAAGTCTGTTCTTCGAATCGCGAGGTAGTTTTGCGTACGAGGATTCAAATCTGGCGCCATCTTGTTTCAACAGTGCATGCATACAAACATGCCAAGTTACATTTCGTTCACAATCACACATGTCAGAAGAAAAAAAAAGCAAGCAACCCAATCGTGTGACAGATTGACCTTGTAATGTGTTATTGAACAAATTCCTTTCGTTGAAGAAGAAAGCTTTTGTTAAATTCGTGGGGTTCTATTATCTGTTACTACAAGACTGACGGGCTGAGCAGCAGGCTGAGACGCGGGTCGTAGCAGACTCAGTTTTCTCGGCCAAACGGGTCCATATAGGCTACTGTGCAATTGTATCTGATTGGGAGCATCTCAGTTAAATTACTGCGCTGAAGAAGTACACTTTGAGAAAACATGGACTGTGCTGGTGTGAAAGCCAGTCCTTATTGTTACAAAGGTCACACATAAGTATATCGGTTGTCCACATCAGCCATAATCGATTTGCCTTTCTTGTGGAAAGAATTGTAGTTACATGTATTATCAACAGTTTTGCAAACTTTTCAATCAAATTTGGCACAAAGGTAGCTGCATGATTATGATAAGACCTTCCTATTTATACTAGTTCAGTCAATTCTATGATATCAAAAAGGTCAAGAGTCACGGGTGTTAGACAGCTGTGTGAAAACTAATTAAATTTTGAGAAAACATGGATTTCACTGGTGCATAAGTTATCTCTTTGTCACAAGGGTCACACATATTAATCTAATCCACATTATGGTCTGTGGGGTTAAATCAAGATCTATGCCCTTTGCAGATGGGTGGCATTTGCCTATTGATGGCATTGTTTTTATCCAGGCTTACTTAAGTCAGCAACACAATATCAATATTGATCGTGCGGGTGGTGGGATCATTTTTATGTGTGCATGTGACTGTGTGTGTGTGTGTGCGTGCATGCGTGCGTGCTTGCGTGTATGTGTGTGTGCACAAAAGCCCTAAAATGGGTGACTGTCTTTGCCATCCTTATGGAAAATGGGTGTGTAAAATTCTGGGTGCCCAAAGTCAGACACCCATTTTTTCTGAGGGTTGTTTCTGCATTGTCTTGCGGTAACAAGTCATAAATTTGTTTTAAAAGTCAGGTTTTTTTTTTCATTTTGGGGTTTTTACATGCACTTGTGTGTTTAAAAGACACTCCGCTAGTGTGTTTGAACTTGTCCCAGCAGTGTGTGTGTGTGTGTGTGTGTGCACAAAACCCCTAAAATGGGTGTGTGTGTGTGTGTGTGTGCGACATCACCCTTCTCAGCTATAAATAACTTAATACCTGATTGGTTGACTGCGTCGGTGAGTCGACGTGAAACAGAGAGATACGAAAGGTTGTGTGTGTGTATGTGTGGGGGGGGGGGGGGGGGGGGGGGGGGAGGGGTGGTGATATTGTAGTTGTGTGAGGGAGTAAATTGTTTATGTTGCTGCAAAATGAGGTTTGTTATTTGAGAGTGTGGTAGTTTTGTAAAAAAAAAAGTGTTGAATTGTGTTGTGCTTCCGGGGTCATGTGGTGCGGGGTCATGTGGTGGGAGGTCATGTCTAGTGGCAAATTTGAGAGCAATGTATCAGTGTGCCAGGGACTTGGGCAATATATTTGTACGCAAGCAACTTGCTATGAAGTGAAGTGATTGTGTGAGTGCGCAGTGTGAGAGAGGACGTATAGACTTAGGGTGAGGCTGCTGTTGTCTTGTGTCCTGCCCCACCTTTTGGTTCAGCCTTTTGCTTTGTTTGTAGGTTTGTCAGTATCATGAATGCTTCGGTTTTGGCTGCATCTCCTCTTGGAGTGTATGCACAAATTGATTGAATGCAAATGACGTCACACAGTCAGCGTCGTTACGTGCGTTGTGTGCTGCAGTCGATCCTTTAGTGCAGTAAAAAGAGTGTAGGCTTGGATGGGCCATTTTCGGATGTATTGCTAGGTCAGAGAAAGAAACCTAATGTTGCCAAAAGGTGTAATAGTAAAGTATTGTTTGTGTGAATGCTGCCCGTTCGGGAAGGACTGGAAAGTCAAGTGCTGAGCGAAGAGAGAAGGCAACAATGGAAAAAATATCCAGCACTATACGTTGGAATAGATGCATAACAGTTACGACATGCTTGTAAATTAAAACACGTTTAACATTAACAAAAGTTGAGTTAAAAGAGGTTTTAAAACAGTTTTCAACACGCTTCTAAAAACAACACTTTCTTAGTTTTAAACCGTGTACTGTGCCATAAACACTGCGATTGCTTCTCAGTCTTAGCTGTCCTATAGTGTGGTGGGGCGGATTACAAAATAACAGACAGGGAGGCCATGTTGCGCCTTGTGAAGATGTTTTTATTTCTCCACCAAGGAGGCAGTACACCTGGAATATCAAATAACACACAATATAATTTCCATCTCAAGTGTACATACCAAATAGAAAATTGATGTTACATAAAATTGAGAGATAGGCATGTTATTATTACAAAATACTACAGTGGCTGGATAATTCGAAAGATCATCACACAGGTTCTCATACATCCACCATCCACTGATGTACTTTGGTCAAGGCGGCATTTTATAAAATAAGACAAAGTTCAACTATAATTACTACAAAACCTAAAATGACTAAAAATAATTATAAGGATATATATCATAAAGTATAAGATTGGAACATGGTGCTATATTAGTGGAGCTTAGAAGTATGAACACAGGAGAGAGAGAGAGAGAGAGAGAGAGAGAGAGAGAGAGAGAGAGAGAGAGCAAGAGGAATGCTGTGGTCCACAATATATACACAAGCTCTAATAGAAAACGGCATTACATATCATATCCCTAAGTCCTGAACCTTGGTAACACATTTCTTCAAAAGTAAGACCCATTGCAGCAAGTATGCACGCACACCTGGCTTCGCATGCTATCACATAGTACATGTAAACAATAGCAGACGACTCAAGTCTCCCTATCAAGAATAAACTAAGGGAAGCTACTCTCCATCAGGTAAACCTCAATGGAAAGAAGTTCTATGTCCGTCATATCATAACCTGTCACGCCTGAAATCGATGACCGCAGACATTATTATAATAAAAGATGTTTAGAAAGTAACAGGTTTAATCGCAGGCACTCGGATTATGACAACTTCTTCGCGCGATCACATTACTAGCAGGTAGCGGTCACCAAAACCACACACACTGGCTGACCGACAGTCACAGCCAGCCAGCTGACCAATCCATGCTAAGAATGAGATCACGTGACCCAATCCCACACAGTGCGCGCGTGATACAATGGTAAACTACTGACACAAAGGGATACTGATGCCAGAAAATGCAACTGATCATCCTATCACCGGTACTAAGCGATCTCGAAAGAAAGCAACATAACTGACCAAATGATCCCCAGCACCATTGAGCAAGCCCCGACTACAATCCAAATGATTGATTAAAGTTTCTTTTGGTTGATAAAAGTGAGTTCTGAAAATGGCCCTTAGGTGCCAGAGATAATGGCAGCCATTAAAACGTAAACAAAATCATTTATGCCTGAATGCTCTCCAAGAGAGATGGTCGAGCAAAAGTCTAGGCTTGCTCAAATTGGTGCAAAGGATCAACATAAACATAGTATCTTCATCAAAACAAGTGATCAGATTAACCTAAAACATGGTAAACTTAGATAGTAGGATCAAATCAAAACACAAGCCCCTAAGTGACCACAGCGCTCCCCTCAACCCGTCAAAGACAGACCGGTCAGTCAGAAAATTTGCAAAATACATCAAAATCAGTGCATAAAATATATCTTCGAAATATGCAAAGACAACCAACATTTCTAAGTAAAAAATAGTAAAATGTATGACTTACAAAGGTCCAGTTAGACAAAACTCGTGAAAGTAATTTGACGCTCAATAGGCCGGTCTTGCTTCCGTCGTGGTGCTACAGCAAATGCGTTCTTAGCGTGGAGACGCTACCACGAGGGGGCGCTACTGGGTCAAGGTCGATGTCTACCACTGGTCTATTTAAATGATTGGTCACTTCCAGCTAAATTTAGATGGGACGGCCAAAAGGAAAATCACTAAGACTGGGGCTAAGTAGGTCACCTCTGCCAGAACCCACACTCGGCAGCTCGGTGGCAACCGGCCGCGCAAAATCATGCTACAATGTATTGACCATTGACCAGAGGGGTGACGTAATAAAATATAATATTAACACATATGCAAAACACAGCTCGTCACATCCCCCCGAACTCTTTCTAGTAGCCGCGTCCTCGCGGTAACACGCACAGTGCAAATCATGGTACTAAACAAGAAAATTCTTTTACGTCTAGCACCAAAAATAGATAAGAGGAGAGGAGTGGCCTCACAACACTGCTACTGTACATACCAACGTATCAAGTCACAGCAGCACAAAATCACAACACAACTGAGAGGTACGTGACTACAACCCATACATAGTCTTACTGTAAATACATCAAGTATAAAAATTCCAGCAAAACTTCAGCACATGCTTCACAAAACCTTTGTAAGCAAGTAAGACACGTATCGTCTCAACCCTTAGTTACACACGTACAAACTACAAAACAAAAAAATCTTGGACAACATCAAAACCCCTCAGACTTGCTCATGCCTCATGAAAAGGTTACACACAAGCAATCACAGGTTAAAAAAACAACACTAAACAAAACTGCAATCTGCCAGCCCAGTCACTAGAGTCTCAAGGAAAATACCTGGCTGAGGTTTCCTAGTGACAGCTGACAGCCTACACAATAAACACGTACCAACACCCCACTAGTCAATGATAAACATGTACCAAAACTCGCATCGCCACAGCAGTTCAAAGTTCTCAGTCATACCATCCACCTTGGCACTATTAGAAAAATCACCACTAAACAGAATACACTACAAAACAAATTTAATCAAACAGGGCATATAAGGTCCTTTCATTTGCATCCATGAATTCAAAACAGATCCAGGGACATTCTAATCTCTACTTTACTACACTTCTAGGTAGTTTCTGCAGGTCTTTTGTTCTGCCTGCTGTATGTTCTGCCTCTGTGATCCGGTCTTCGGCTGAACTGACCACGCCATCGCCAGCAAACCGAAGCAGCCGTGGGGGGTGGAATGGCCACGGGCTGTCGCTGGTTCTCCGCCATCTGTGCACTGCCTCCTTGTCCTGTCATAATCCTGTCGGCGACGCCAAAAGATGTGGTGGGGCGGATTACAAAATAACAGACAGGGAGGCCATGTTGCGCCTTGTGAAGATGTTTTTATTTCTCCACCAAGGAGGCAGTACACCTGGAATATCAAATAACACACAATATAATTTCCATCTCAAGTGTACATACCAAATAGAAAATTGATGTTACATAAAATTGAGAGATAGGCATGTTATTATTACAAAATACTACAGTGGCTGGATAATTCGAAAGATCATCACACAGGTTCTCATACATCCACCATCCACTGATGTACTTTGGTCAAGGCGGCATTTTATAAAATAAGACAAAGTTCAACTATAATTACTACAAAACCTAAAATGACTAAAAATAATTATAAGGATATATATCATAAAGTATAAGATTGGAACATGGTGCTATATTAGTGGAGCTTAGAAGTATGAACACAGGAGAGAGAGAGAGAGAGAGAGAGAGAGAGAGAGAGAGAGAGAGAGAGAGAGAGAGAGAGAGAGAGAGAGAGAGAGAGAGCAAGAGGAATGCTGTGGTCCACAATATATACACAAGCTCTAATAGAAAACGGCATTACATATCATATCCCTAAGTCCTGAACCTTGGTAACACATTTCTTCAAAAGTAAGACCCATTGCAGCAAGTATGCACGCACACCTGGCTTCGCATGCTATCACATAGTACATGTAAACAATAGCAGACGACTCAAGTCTCCCTATCAAGAATAAACTAAGGGAAGCTACTCTCCATCAGGTAAACCTCAATGGAAAGAAGTTCTATGTCCGTCATATCATAACCTGTCACGCCTGAAATCGATGACCGCAGACATTATTATAATAAAAGATGTTTAGAAAGTAACAGGTTTAATCGCAGGCACTCGGATTATGACAACTTCTTCGCGCGATCACATTACTAGCAGGTAGCGGTCACCAAAACCACACACACTGGCTGACCGACAGTCACAGCCAGCCAGCTGACCAATCCATGCTAAGAATGAGATCACGTGACCCAATCCCACACAGTGCGCGCGTGATACAATGGTAAACTACTGACACAAAGGGATACTGATGCCAGAAAATGCAACTGATCATCCTATCACCGGTACTAAGCGATCTCGAAAGAAAGCAACATAACTGACCAAATGATCCCCAGCACCATTGAGCAAGCCCCGACTACAATCCAAATGATTGATTAAAGTTTCTTTTGGTTGATAAAAGTGAGTTCTGAAAATGGCCCTTAGGTGCCAGAGATAATGGCAGCCATTAAAACGTAAACAAAATCATTTATGCCTGAATGCTCTCCAAGAGAGATGGTCGAGCAAAAGTCTAGGCTTGCTCAAATTGGTGCAAAGGATCAACATAAACATAGTATCTTCATCAAAACAAGTGATCAGATTAACCTAAAACATGGTAAACTTAGATAGTAGGATCAAATCAAAACACAAGCCCCTAAGTGACCACAGCGCTCCCCTCAACCCGTCAAAGACAGACCGGTCAGTCAGAAAATTTGCAAAATACATCAAAATCAGTGCATAAAATATATCTTCGAAATATGCAAAGACAACCAACATTTCTAAGTAAAAAATAGTAAAATGTATGACTTACAAAGGTCCAGTTAGACAAAACTCGTGAAAGTAATTTGACGCTCAATAGGCCGGTCTTGCTTTCGTCGTGGTGCTACAGCAAATGCGTTCTTAGCGTGGAGACGCTACCACGAGGGGGCGCTACTGGGTCAAGGTCGATGTCTACCACTGGTCTATTTAAATGATTGGTCACTTCCAGCTAAATTTAGATGGGACGGCCAAAAGGAAAATCACTAAGACTGGGGCTAAGTAGGTCACCTCTGCCAGAACCCACACTCGGCAGCTCGGTGGCAACCGGCCGCGCAAAATCATGCTACAATGTATTGACCATTGACCAGAGGGGTGACGTAATAAAATATAATATTAACACATATGCAAAACACAGCTCGTCACAATAGTGTGGAATGTAGGACTTGGCCAACTGGATCCATCTGGTGCACTCCAAATGTGTATTTGTGAGTGGTTCGACATGCAACTTGGTGCGCGCCTCTGAAATGACCTACTGATTCTGCTGATAGCAGTGGCTACCGTGGTAGCATTCTTGTCAGTTATGGGCTCGGCATCCTTGTACATTGAAGCTATGTCAACAACAGTTAATGCATACCTGTATCGTTTTTTCCTAATCGTATCATGTGGCAGGAACAGAAGATTCATTTGATGGGTGCAGGGACGTAGCGGGCATGAGAAAAGTAGTCCGGCGGTTTCAGAAAGTCGGAAATTTTTGAGGGACGATGGCGACCAGACGCTTATTTATTGATACTAAAATGTTAACTCTATTTTAAAGAAACAACATTCACATCCAAAGACAGACTTACCTATGACGGCTCGCTTGGAATGAAGAATTTGAAAATGTCACAATTGTTTAAATCCTTCATGTGGTCATGGGGAAACCAATCAATTAATAAAGAAACTCGCCTTTCTGTATTTAGAAGATTACAACTTATCAGAGTTGAAGATCGTTAGTTGTAGATGAGACTTGCGAAACAAACAAAAAAAAGAGATATAATCCATGAAGAAATGTTCATCACAAAAGCTGTGAATCTCCTGAATCAACTTAGACAGCAGACGTTTGTGTTGCACGGGATTTTTGAAGCACATTGGTTCTTAATAATAATAATAATGGCTACTTATATAGCGCTTATACTAAAATAGGCTCTTAGCGCTTTACAAATAAAGAGTGGGAGTGGAGGGGGTCATAAAGCCAGAGGAACAAATGATTCTGCAATACACAAGCACGCACACAGACAAACACACATGTACATAACGGCCACTGACGAAGAACTGCGCGCGAGCTACATTGGGGTATCGAACAGGTGGGTCTTAAGGGCAGATTTAAAGGCAGTGAATGAGGGAGAATGTCTAATATTTATGGGTAGGGAGTTCCAGACAACACTGAGGTCCAACGTGCGCAAAACAACGGTCACCTCTGTTTGCAGAGCGGGACTCTGAGAAGGTGCGTCATGTCACTACTAGTGAACGGAGGGAGTGGGAGGGAGTGTATAGTTAAAGAAGATCAGCGAGATAGGAAGGGGTAAAGTAGTTAATAGTTTTGTAGCACAGACAGGCGATTTTGTACAAGACTCGTTGTTTGACTGGCAGCCAATGAAGTTGTCTCAGGATAGGAGTGATGGGCTGATGCTGTCAGGCGTGGACGATAAGACGTGCAGCACAATTCTGAACTCGCTGCAATTTCTGAATGAGAGACCGAGGGAGGCCAGCTAAGTAATCAATTGCAGTAATCAATGCGGGACAAGACTAAAAAGACGACCAGTTTGGTGGCAGATTCAGTGGTGAGGTAATGATGGATAGAACTGATACGTCTTAATTCCAGAAAAGCAATTTTGCAGACATGATTTACATCGTCCTTCATTTGAAGATCTTTATCAAGAAAAACGCCAAGATTGCGAACTGAATCAGAAAATGGAATAGGTGCGTCACAAATGCGCATAGAGTCAGGAAAATTGGGCAGCAGTCGAGAGGCACCGATAAGAAGAGCTTCTGTCTTGCCCTCGTTTAACTAGAGTTTATTTTCACACACTCACCATCCAGAACTTAATAACTGAGATACAGTTCTGAACATCTGAAATAGCCTGACTGGAGCTGTCTGGAGGTGCAGATTTCGGAAGTTGTGTATCATCCGCATACATGTGATGATCGGTTGAATGCGATGCGATAACCTGAGACAGAGGCTGAGTGTACAGCGTAAATAGAACGGCGCCCAGGACAGAGCCCTGGGGGACCCCAAACTCTAGCACAGCGGCTTCAGAAAGAGCGTTCTTGACAGAGACGTTAATCTGACGGGAAGACAGATAAGAGTAGAACTTACCAGAAATACAAAAGTAGTTTTCTAGACGTTGGAGCAAGATGGAATGGTCAATGGTGTCAAACGCAGCTGATAGGTCTAACAGAGCAAGAACTGAGCTCTGGTTTTCATCATAGGCACTTAGGAGGCCATTAACGACACAGAGGAGAGCAGTTTCAGTGCTGTGCCCAGCACGTTAAGCAGACTGAAGCGGATGGACGTGATTGTTTGACTGTAGATATTTAGTGAACTATGTCAGAACGACTCTCTCAAGAACTTTGGACAGAAAGGGTAGGTTTGAAACGGGGCGATAGTTCTTTAGCTGGTTGGGGGTCAAGATTCGACTTTTTCAGGAGAGGTTTGACAACGGCTGATTTGAATTCTGACAGAAAGACGCCTCACTCGAGGGACTGATTTATGATTTTATGATTGGTTTCTTGACACATTCAGCTCAGAAAATGTCCCAAAAACTGCTGCAGAAGCCACAATTAAAGTTGTTGCCAACCGGCCTCCGTAGCGCAGTGGTTAGCGTGTCGGACTGGCGGCCGGGAGATCCGGGTTCGAATCCCAGCCGAGTCAAGCGGGATTTTTCCTACCTGGGTCGGCTCCTACTCAGAGCGGGTGGCTATGGACCCAATGGGAAGGCTGATGCCACGCAGCCGAGACTCACCCACTTCACGGGTGCGACTTTGGGGATGCTACCCGGGTTATGACACATCGCAAGGTGTGAATGATTACACGGCTGGCACCGCAGGTGTCCGCAGTTCCCGGGCCTGGTTAACACCAGGATATTTATGACAGGAAGCGTGGAATGCGGCCCTGTCACGCAGTCCCCAACCACATGGGCCACCATGGCATCATTATATCATCTTCATCCTCATCATCATGCAAAATGAAAACACGCTCGTCCAGGTTTCTGATCCCTCAAGTCTCCGTCTCATGGTGACCTCATCCCAGTCCTCAAGGAGCCCTAGGTGTGCGGTTGTCTTAGGCCAGACCTGCTGCTGTGCGTGGAAGGACGTAGTGGTTGACTCGCTACCTCTGGGGGGAGCTCCCACTCGTCGAATCCGCGACTAGCAATGTCGTAAGTAGGGGGAATAGTAGGTGTGGTCACCTGAAGGCTACACTGAACACCACCGAAGTGACTCGGCAGCAGTGCGGAGTTTCCTCCGGAGGGAGTCCCCTACTACCTGCCATATATATAGCGGCAGGGCCGGGAATCTGGCTGGGACAACCAGCGGGCCTGGGTGAGCACACTGGGGTTGACGGTGATGAGCGGCGTGAGAAGAAGACCTCTGAGGTCGACAAAGAAAAATTGGAGTAGCAAAAAAAAAAAAAAAAAAAAAAGTTGTTGGCAATACAAATCAAGTTGAGTGAGTCAGTTTTGTGGACGTGGTTCAATCGAGCCTCGTGAACACGTGATCTTTTTTTTTTTTTTTTTGTTACATCGCACACCACTGTGTGATGGCTTGATGTGACCAGCCCGCGTATACCCATATGACAATTCACAAATCAGTCACGTTTTGAGTTAGCTGTCAGGTGTATTTCGGGCATGTTTAAGCCTTTATTGGCTAAGGGCTGCCTTCATCAGCGTGCTGACCCTTTTGTTTTTGTTGACTGAGTAAACCTTTGTTGTTAGTTTTTAATGGTAGTTTGTTTTGTGGATTATTTTATATTGTTCAAGAGGATGTACTCTCGCTCACACTATAACTTGGAAAGGCTAGTGAAGAGTGGCGGTGTGTTCTTTTCATGTCGTGTCCTTAGTTTTGATTGTTGGTGGGACAATTCCGTGGTTGTCTGTGGTGTTTCTGGGTTTGGTCTAAGTATTCGAGCGCCCGTTGATCAATGATGTCGTAGGCGTACAAAGCTTTGCTGTATCTGCCCTCTTTAAAGTATACCAAAAGGTATTCTAGTTGTTTCCTTGCTCCCTTTTCTCTGCAAAGGCCCATGAAGTCGACCCATTCAAAGAATATCGTAGGGTTCAGTCCATTGGAGGAGATGAATGCGGCTAGTAGGATTGTTTTAAAGTGTGGGAGGTTTTTTGTCCTCGTGTATTTTCTTTTTTCCCCCGCCCATTTGTGTGCTGGTCCTATGATGATTTCATTGTTCAAAAGTCTGGTGGTTTTTCTGTTTCTGGTTCATTCCGTTTTCTTTTCAGTCCCCGTTGTTTCGGGGGGGGGGGGGGGGGGGGGGGGGGACCTTGTATTGGTTGCGGTGTGGAGCGTAGGAATAAGATATTTCCAATGCCAGTTAGTTCAAGTTCTTATTGGGAGGTCGTACTGCTTCGTTTAATGTGTCATGATTTGAGGCTGTTACCGTTTGGAGTCGGCGTGCGGCTTTTGCTAGTGGTGCCTCATGTCCTTCTTATTTCTGTTTTTTACCACTGCTAAATTGGTGGAGCTAGTGGTGCGAAGTCTGTTGTGTTGATGCACTAGTTCGGCCAGTAGCTTCGTTCTTGGGCCGGCGATTTTGACACTTTTCTTTTTACCAGCCACTGTTAAGTGGTGCACTGAGCTAGTCAGGCGCAAACTTGCCATTTTTGGTAAACATGAATACACTTGCGAAGTTTTGACACCACGACAGGTTTTCTCTCTCTCTCTCTCTCTCTCTCTCTCTCTCTCTCTCTCTCTCTCTCTCTCTCTCTCTCTCTTTTTTTTTTTTTTTTTGTCCAAAAAGTACTCCGGCGGTCGCCGGAGCGCCGGAGTGGCCCGCTACGTCCCTGTGGGTGTCATAAGGGGTAGTATTTTCAAAATGAGGTCTTGTTATTTTTCTTTGAGCAGGTAAATATATTTGCCAAATTGCTTGTTTTTGGAGCCACTGTTTTATTTGTTTTAGTGTGACATCCCTGCCCACAGCAGCATGTTATTTCTCTATTGCAGTATTCCCTTTCCAGTAGCCAATAGGGGAGTAATATATTTTTGATAGTTTAGCTCCGGCTTTGGCTCCGATGTCAGCCATTTTTTCTAGCAATAAAAACTGCTGTAAAATATACAAATGTCATTCCTACTAGAACAAAAATTATTTCTCCATTTCTTTGTTGTGTGCTTGGTTGGTAATAGTTGCTAAGTTTCGGATGTGGAATGTACATGTCTTCACCAGTAACAAGATAGTATTCTTTGATAGCGTCATCAACATTTGAAAATGTGTGCTGTGCGTGACCTTCAAGCCTGAGTTTTTCATTGATAAAATCAAGTTTCTCAATTCTTTGCTTTTCATACTCCTGCTGGGCTTGTGCAAGTTGTTTAGATGCCTCATTGTGACGCCTCATCTCTTCTGCACTCTCCTCTCTACCCACTTTTGAAAAGAGATAGTTTGATCCGCTAAATGTAATTGCATTAACAATGGCCCCGCCAATTATAACAGCCAAAGTTGCCATATTTTTTATTTACATAGAAACCTTTTCTGGAATAATTCCTTGCTTGATGAGAAAGTTTTTTGTTGCAAATGACGCTGTTACAACTGCTACTAGTTTAGTGGTATCTTCAAAATCTAGTTTGCCAAGACTCCGTCCAAGCATAGTGTAAGATACTGCTAGTCCACTTATTACGGCAGAGTGATAGGCAAGGTTCATTATGTTCTTTGTGTCGCTCATTTTCTTATGCCACAAAAATTAAAATAATAAATTTATTCACTGCATGAAAAATGGGTCGAAAGGTTTTGACGTTGCTGGTAATGTGGAGACTTCTTCTTTTATTTTTGGAGTGTCTGATTTTTGGGACACTGTTTGAATGTTTGGTTTGTATTTTTTGTATAATTGGTAACATACGTAACCAAATCCGACAACAAATCCAGCAACTAAATATTTTGGTATTTCAGGTTTAGGCTCAGTTGATAGTCTCTCGCTTTGTTGAGGGGGTGAGGGTGTTGGTAGTGACACTGGTGCTGGGGCTGGTGCTGTTGACAGTGGGTCAGTTACATGAGTCTTTTTAACAAGTGTGTTTTATATAAAAATGAACTGTACATAACCATTTTTCCCTGCTACCTCCTAAATAAGCACTCCAGACACTTGTTTGGGTATGCGGTGTGTCCTGCGTAGCATAGTTTTGGCTGTTTTGTGTAGTCTTGTGTCTGTGGGTTAGTTCAGTGGACTTGATGTTTAAATTGCACAGCTGTTTCATGACCCCTTTTGCCTGAGGAAAAGATTACAAGCAGCATATAGGGCATGGCAGCTGGTTACAGGCCTCTTCCTGCTTGTTGTCACCAGACAACATGGTCAATGAGGATGCCTGGGCATTGTCGTTTTGGCTGCCCTGAGATACACAAGGAAATGGCCTTGGGTCTGAAAGCTCATTTATCATCAATGTCAGTGTCATGGTAACCTTTTTCCGTTGTCCAGCCCACCAGAAGTCAGTTTGACTGTATTGCATGTGTGTGTAAACTTGGAAAAACAGAAAAAGTAGGGGGGTGGGTAGTGGAAAAATATTGAAAAAAAAAACTTTCATGTGCCTGTGTCTCAAATGCAACATTTCTGAAGATCAGATATATTACTTGATGCACATGCCAATTTTGGAGGCATTCTGACCATATCTAGTCTGTTTTTCATGGCATCAGATATGCATGATCCAAAACATCAACAGCACAGTGAACGCCACAACAACGCGCTTCACATAATGGGCCATAACATACAGATGCAGTAACATTCAATGGTGTCACTTTGGGTATGACATAGCTAGTGTCTACGGGTTGCATTGATGGCAGATTGAATGGTGTTCAGGTGGGAGAGTTTCTCTTACAGGTCATGTTATATATTTAAATTGGGCAGTTCAGGCAGTAAGAGGACCAGTGTTTTTAAAAATAATTTTTGCCTTGTTTGAAAATTTGTAGTAGGGCTGAATGTTGGAATTTGCTGGAAATGTCTAGTTAAATGAGATGAGACATGTTTGGTGCATTGATTCATACCATCCTGAGCTTATCCAGTGGACAATTGTGGACCTATGTTGAGTTGCCGTTGACGTGATTTTAGGGGCACGCTGATTTCAGCTGTGCTTGGGTGTGGGGTTGGTAAGAAATCAGGTTCCTAGCCAAGAAATGAGACTGTCAATGTTCTGTTTTTTGGGGTTATTTTGTGCATGGCAAATGTGCAGCTGGTGGGCGGTAGTGTTTTTTAGGGGATTGAAATATTAGGGGATGCCTGGGACTGACTATGGCTAAGAGACTGGACAGTACGGAAACGGCACTGTGTTCCGTGGCCTGTCAGGGCACCACATGCCATATGTGACATAGATCAGAAGCTGATTTAATGTAACCATATCATTGAGTTTGGACTTTTGCATTTGGAAAACTGAGAAAATCATGAAAAAATTCAATTTTGCCAAAAAATCGCTGGGATTGCAGTTTTATAGGCGTTTTTGCATGTTTTGCGTCAAAACACCCGTTTACCTGCACTGTGAGCTATGATTAGTGTGTTCATTTATTTTTTGTCTTACAGGTAGTCATGAGTCTGACCTTTGACCTTGACCTTGAAAGGGGTGGGCCGGTTTGGGGCGTTCAGTTTGATAAATGCGTAAAAAAAATAAAATGCACTCTTTGAGTTTATGAAGTTGTGGGGTGGGGTGGGGTGGGGGGTGGGGGTCTGGTTAGATGAGAGGAGACATGTTTGGTGCATTGATTCATACCATCCTGAGCTTATCCAGTGGACAATTGTGGGGCTATGTTGAGTTGCCGTTGACGTAGTGATTTGAGGGGCACGCTGATTTCAGCTGTGCTTGGGTGTGGGGTGGGATTGGTAAAGAATCAGGTTCCTAGCCAAGAATGAGAGACTGTCAATGTGCTGTTTGTTTTTTTGTTTTTTTGTTATTGGCCGTTTTGTACATTGTGCAGCGCCAAGATGCCTTTGTTCAGTGACGGCGTGTCCCACCACCATCGCCGCTGTGACGGGCGGCCCCAGCATCACTGCCGCTGTCACGAGCGACCCCACCATGACTGCCGCTGTCACGGGCGGACCCGCCAACACGGGCTGCCGCTGTCAGAGGCGACCCCAGGGCCATCACGGCAGCTGTCACCCTTGGCCCCACCATCACTGCTGCTGTCCGCATGGACGGTCCCACCAACACTGTCACTGACACCCCATCAACACTGCCGCTGTCACGGCCGCCTCAGTTTGAACAACACTACCCCTGTCACGGGCGGCCCCACCAACACGTCCGCTCTCACCTTTGGCCCTACCAACACTGTCAGAGGCGGCCCCAGCATCACTGCCGATGTCAGAGGCGGCCCCAGCATCATTGCCGCTGTCAGAGGCGGCCCCAGCATCACTGCCGCTGTCAGAGGTGGCCCCGCCAACTTCATTGCTGCTCTGGCTGGCACGGGCGGCCCCGCCAACTTCACTGCCGCTGTCAGAGGCGGCCCCAGCATCACTGCCGCTGTCACTGACGGGCGGCCCAGCGGGCCAACTCTGCCGCTGTCAGAGGCGGCCCCAGCAACAGTGCCGCTGTCAGAGGCGGCCCCAGCAACACTGAGTGCCGCTGTCACGGGCGGCCCCACCAACACAGCCGCTCTCACCTTTGGCCCCACCAACACTGCCGCTGTCACGGGCGCCCCCACCGTCACTGCTGCTGTCACTGCCACTGACTGGCGGCCCCACGACACCAGTCGCTGTCACGGGTGACCCCACCAACACTGCTACTGTCAGAGGCGGCCCCAGCAACTGAGTGCCGCTGTCACGTGCGGCCCCCACCATGACTGACTGCCGCTGTCACGGCCGGGACGGCCCCACCAATACGGCTGCTGTCACCTTTGGCCCCACCGGGATCAAACTGTCGCTTCCATCCAGCCTAGATTACTTCTACGTTGCATGACATACATCATCATCACTCACTCACAGCCGCGTCTTGCTGCCGCCACCTTCCTGCCTTGGGCTGCGCTACGCTTCCCCTGACTTCGCCACGCCGGTCGACATTCATCGCTGCTCTACACGCACTAGACAGCTGACAGTACGACTAAGTCCTTTTCAGGACCGCCTTGTTTGAGGACTGACTTAGGTGGCTGTGGTAGTCTCTAAGGTCAAGTAACTTGGTGTAATTTTTATAAGGAAATTTTATACTGATTTTTACCAGTCTAATTCTTAAATTGTTTCTAAATTGAGTTTTTTAACGGAAACTGGCCCGACTGAAGTACACCTATGAGGACTTCTTGTTCGGGTCAATGTCTTCCTCTACTGAGACCGATGAAGGATCTGGCTCCTCGTCGGTCTTTGATGACGGTCAGAATACCCCCTCTGGGGGAAAGAGAAAAAAAAAGTAGTAAGAGTAAACGTAGACGGACTAGGGCTAGGGCCAGCGATGTCTCTAACCCGCATGCACCGACATCAGCTGCTAGCTTAGAAGGTGGAGTTAGTCAGTTAGTCTGCCTGTGTTATCCCCTGGCCGGGCCTCATTAGGAGGCTCGGTCGAGGGAGAGCTTAGGGTATCTTCTTCCCCTCCCCACTCCCCGGACATTGCACGTGTCTCTGACACAGTCCCGGGAGAGCTTAGGGCTAGCATTTCCCACCCACAAACTTCTTTGGATATCGGAGGAGGGGAGATTGTCGATGCTGTTTCTATACAGCGCCGACTGTCCCCCCCTTGTCCATCAAAATTCTCCTGAGAACAGTATGGATGGACTCCCACCCCCTCTCATTGTCGATGAAGTTGTCAAAGATGGTGAGAGTTCGGTGGTGAATTCCATACTTAAAACTGGTAATGTTGAAGGTGACCTGCCTCCTACTGCTGGCGGTGGTTTATCTGCTGCCGGTGGGAGTGAGGCCGGAAACCCCTCACTTAGTACTCCTTTTAGGAAAGTTGTCAACAAGAAAACAAATAAAATGCGCTCTAAACAGAATAATGTGGACTCGGATGGTGCTGGCTCTGGTGCTGCTGCTGAGGTGTGGTGCACCTATCCAGTTAGGGTTCATGATCTGGGGACTGGATCTTCCAGGCTCCGAGATCATGGCACGCTTCAGCCCCACCTTTGTGAAGGTGCTGGGGTCGCCCCATCCGAGATCACCCTAAGACAGTTAGGCAGGGATGTGTGGATAGTCTCTTGTCCTAACTCCAGATCACAAAAACTGTTAGCTGCAAAAAAGAACCTCGGTGGGGCGGAGGTTGAGTGTACCATCCCCACACCTAGGGTTGTGGGGGTGTCCCACGGGATCCCCCTTGCTGAGGATACTAAATACATAAAAGATTTACTAGTTAAACAGGGATACCGGACAGAAGTGACTAGGCTCACTAATAGGGAGGGCGATAAAGATTGACTTCTATGAACTGACAAAGCTTCCTCTTAGAATAAAAATAGGAGTTCATCACCTCCCGATCGAGCCGTATGCACCTCCTGTACTGCGCTGTTCCAAATGTTGCAGGTTGGGGCATACGACTCGAGCGTGTAGGGCAAAGCAGGCTGTGTGTGTCAGATGTGGCGGCAGTGACCATGTCCGGGACGCATGTCCTGACACCACACCACCTAAATGTGTTAATTGTGGTGGCGCACATAGTGCGGCTTACCAGAGATGTCCCCAAATAATTCTCCAAAGAGAAGCTAACAAAATTAGGAATGAAAATTATATTCCGTACAAGGAGGCCATGAGGAGGGCCCAGATTAAAACTACTAACAAGAAGGATGAGGTTGTGAATAAAGCTCCATTACCGGTGGGTCTGGATGCCACAGCGTGGACCAGATTTCCTGTTACTCGTTTGCAGCCCGTTCACAAAAAACCTGCTTCTCAACCAAAAAATAATCAGAAATTGACATACAGAGATATTTTGACCAAAAATACTCTACAAGTTAAAACAGTGGTTATAGAAGAAAATGATAAATCTCCTCCCTTACCACCTCCCCCCACATCGTTGATGGAGGGGATGGAGGAACAGAATTCACCTCCCCGAAGAACTCTTAGATTCGGAGAGGTTTGACAAACTGAGGATGGCCCTGGGCTGAAAGAATTCATGCTCAGAGACATCGCTCAGCAAACCCAAGCGCTGATTTCGGCAGTTACTGGAGGAAATGTGCAGGGGATCGTGATGGCCATGTTGCAGTTTAATCAACTCATCATGTCCATCCTGGTCCCCATGCTTACAAATCCTAACAATATTTGACTAGTTAAACAAAATAATAAATTCAAGATAGCGGAGATAGGTTTTTTTCCGCCGCCATGGGTGTGTTGAATAGTGACAATTTAAAAATCCTTCAATGGAACTGTCGTGCGATAAGTACTAATATCCACTATTTAATTAATTACCTGGAAAAAAATGAATTCCATGTAATCTGTTTGCAATCCCTGGTTAGGACTAAAATTAAATTACCTATTATTAGGGGATTTCATTATCCGCCGATAGTCGAGTCTCCTACCAAAAGTAATGACAAAATTTATACAGCTATATATGTAAAAACAGGGATTGATCACTTAATACTGCAGTCACCGGTTCCTATGCATGAATCACATCCTATTTATAGTAGTTATATTCAAATTAGAACTAATACGCATAAGGTTATTAATTTACTTAACCTCTATGCACCTAAATCGGTTTCTCCAACAGGCCTGGAGTGGTTGCGTGCCCTGACGGGTGGTGGGTGGTTGGTTATGGGAGACCTTAACATCCACCATCCGATGTGGTACGCGAGGATTCCCGACACTCATAATATAGCACATAAACAGGCTGATGATATTTCTAAATCAAATCTTCTTATCTTAAATAGTGGTGAATTTACCAGAATTCCCGACAGTAAACAACAGCACCCATCGGCGGTGGATTTGACCCTTGCTTCTAATAATATTTTTCTTGATGTTTCCTGGGTGTTGGGCGATGATCCGATGGGGAGTGATCATTTACCGATATCCTTGGAACTTAAACTTAAATCTCAACTAGTTAATAATCTCCCCGAATCTAATAAAAAATTTCAATATGATAAAGCTAACTGGGTCTTATTTCAGGAAAATTTTAATCATAACAAAAATATTATAGATACTACTAATGTTGAAACTTTTAATAATTCTTTAAGTGAAGTGATACTTAATGCAGCTGAAGTAGCTATTCCACGAAGCAGGGGAATTCCACCGGACAAACCCTCTAATGCTTGGTGGAATGATGAATGTGAGAGAGCTGTAAAAGAAAAAAAGAAAACTTATAATAAATGGAAAAAAACTAGGAATTTAGATGACCATGTGGCTATGAAATCGGCTAATATTCAATGTAATAAAACCATTGCCTTGGCTAAACTTAAATGTTTAGATAATATGATAACTAAGGAAATTAATTGTCCTACGGACATGACCAGGGCATGGAAAATTGTTTAAAAGTTTAAAAACATTAAAAATCCTTCTCCTACTCCTCTGATTGTTAATAATTTAACGTATTCTACTGACCAGGATAAAGCAGAAATCCTGGCAGAAACCTTTGCTAATGTTAGTACCACGGATAAATTTAATCTTGCCGCTAAAAATTTTAGAGTTGCGGAAGAAGATAAGTTGGTACTAGAAGGATTGGTAGTTCCGGAATCGGGAGATGCTGCCTTGATTAACCTCCCTTTTACTATGGAGGAACTTAACTCTGTCTTGTCTCAACTTAGATCCAGAAAAGTTTCTCCGGGACATGACTAAATAACTTATATCATGCTAAAAAATCTTCCCCTTGAAGGAAGAAAGCTGTTATTAAGATTATATAATCAGTGTTTTGAGGAGGGTCTTTTCCCTTTGACCTGGCAGCATGGTTTGGTTATTCCAATTCCTAAACCAAAAAAAACACAAAATTTAGTTTCTTCGTACAGACCTATAACATTAACACCGCATATAAGTAAAGTACTTGAACGGTTAGTTAAAAATAGATTAGAATATTTTCTGGAAAAAAATAATATTATTCCTAAAGTTCAGGCTGGTTTTCGGAAATATAGATCTGTATCTTGAGGTCAGAAACAGTGAGTCTGTCTCTGACTTCAAGAGGTCGTTGAAAACTCACCTCTTCAAGCTTTACTTTGAATAACTGCCAGTGTTTGATGCCTTAGTTGTAGTTCTGCAATCCTCCTTGTTTATACTGAATGTTAATTAGAATATAAATTATTATGTATGTATTGTTGTTTAGTTTATTGTAAAAGTGGTGTGTTCGGGCATTGTGCTTTGTTTGTTATGTGCATATGTCATTGTATTTTTTATTTTTGTGTACAGATTGTAAAGCGCTTAGAGCTTTTGAGTAAGATTAAGCGCTATATAAATACTCATTATTATTATTATTATTATCCGACCAGCTATATGCGTTATCATCTTCAATAAAGCAAGCTTTTAAAAGAAAACAAAAAGTTATGGCTTGCTTTTTCGATGTCAAACGAGCGTTTGACGTCGTTTGGCATAAAAAATTATTATATAAGGTCTGCACGCTTGGATTAACTGGAAATATTTATAAATATTTTGAAAATTTTTTAAAACGAACCTTCCAGGTCAAGCATGGACATGCCCTCTCAAAGACACATAGTACTGACTGTGGAGTACCGCAAGGTACTTGTCTTGCCCCAACTCTCTTTAATATTATGATGGCGGATCTCCCGGCCTATTTAAAAGCTAAATTAGACAAATACACTAATAATTCCTTACAAATATCTCAGTACGCCGATGACATAGCCATATGGAAACCAGTTAAAACTACTAATTCCCAAGAGAGGGAAATATCCAGTGAAAAAAATATGAAATTTCAAAAGGCTATTGACCTCGTACAGAAATACTTGGAAAATAGCGGATTTGAGTTGGCTCCAGAAAAAACACAAATTATAATTTTTAGTACTATGAAGGCAAAATTTAGTATCCCAATAACTATTAGTAATTTGGATAGTAAATATTTGATTACTACGCTAACTCAAATCAAATTCCTGGGCGTGATCTTTACGTCCACATTAAACTGGACACCACACATAAATAGCCTTATTTGTAGGGCTAATAAAGCGGTAAATTTAATCAAACTTCTTAAACATGAGGTGTGGGGCAGAAGTACTAAGCTACTGTTGCACCTCCATCATGCGCTTGTGCGTTCTAATCTCAATTATGGTGCGGAATGTTTTCTCTCAGCATCCAAACGCGTCCTCAAAATGCTGGGATCCGCTGAGATGAGTTGAGATCGCTAAAGTGCATTCTGGAGGTGCCAGATTTTACTTCAAATAAAGCGGTATATGCCCTCACCAAGATACTTCCTTTGGAACAGTTTCGCTTAAAATTCTGCGCTAATTACCTAAACCGTATATTTAAAACCTCTAACAACGCCCAGGATATGTTTCATAGTGAACTCAACATGGATCGTTTAGAATTAGCTATTCATGCAATTCAAAAACGTAAGATCCAACCATCCTTAACTGCTCTGGTTCATGAAGTCCAAGTTAGGGCTAATGTGACTCCCCAGACAACTAAACCGGTTCCGCTTTCCCCTTATCCGCCTTGGACTCTCCTCGCGGCCTCAATTAGTACAGATATACCAAGTATTAGTAAAAAAAGTGATCCAAATCTCCAAAGATTAGTAACTCTGGAATTTTTGGAAACCCAGTACTCACACTCGCTCACTGCATATACCGATGGATCTATTAATGATGCCGGAGATGCGGGGAGCGGTGTGTTTATTCCGTCTTTAAATAAAACTATTAGTTACAGTTTGGGTAGCGGCTGGGCTATCTGCACGGTAGAGCTAGTGGCCATACTTATGGCCCTTGATCACGTGCTGACCCTGCCGCTGCAAATGTATCAGTATCTAATATGTACAGATTCTAAATCTGCTTTGCAGAGTTTAAAACATAGTGAATACTCAGCCAGACCTGATATTGTACTTGAAATAAATTTACTTATTAATCAACTCAGTCTTAGGGGGATCAGTGTCGCTCTCCAGTGGGTACCCTCCCATGTCGGAATCCTAGGTAACGAGGCTGCTGATCGGGCCGCTCGGGCCGGTGCATCCGGTGCGCCGGGTGCCCGGCCTGTGCGGCTCACTCTTTCTTTTCAAGATTGAAGTTAAAAACAAAATTAATAACTAATAACTGAGATTAATAATGATAATAATTTAATGTTAGCTAGAGAGTGTCCGAACATCCTTGCCTACAGAATTACAAATAACCATCTTATTTATAAACTGCCCTTTGTAGACGGGGCAATTAATAGGATATGCACTGGGGGCTGGCGTGCCAGATTGGCTCGCCCGTCCTCAGTGTCTCTGCGGAGAGGGCTTCACCCCAGACCATGCGGTTTTGGAGTGTGTGGCCTTCGCCGCAGAATGTGCTAATCTTAGAACCGCTTATCCGGTAGCCTCGTCTCTTCATTCAATACTCGAAAATGCTAATGTTGACATTATTACTCAAATTACAGATATATTAAAACTTCCTATTTTTTCTCAACTAATTTAATTAGTAAATACAGTTTAAGTTAATATAGCGGTGAGCATTGCTGGCCCTGATCCTCGTCTGTCTTGAGTCTTATTCTGACCGTCACAACAGTTTTTAATGTATATAGTTTTTCTTTGTCATTTTAATAATTAGAATTCTTAACGGATGGTCCTGAATTTTAACCTAATTTTAGCAGAATTTCTTGTAATAAATTAATATATAATGACCGTTGTTTCTCTTTTGGGTGAGAGACCAAACAGACTTGATGTATATAGATCGATATTCATAAACTTAATTTTTATTTGCTTGGCCTTTATCCAACGCTTTCTAGATATATAAAGTTATCATGGCTAGTCCCCGATCACATTGTGTGCTAGTGGGACATTAAAATGAAGAAAACAACAACAACATACATCATACATCAGCATCACAAATTAATAACATCTACAACACAACTTGCAACTGTGCCTAAGTGTAAGCCCCTGTTATGCATGTTGATGTATGATGTAAACCCCCAATGTGCATGCAGCAAGACTTGTACTGAAAAAATCCGGCGAAGCATGACCACAACACCCCCTTGCTTAAGCAGTTACACTGGCTTCCTGTGAAGTTCAGAATTGAATACAAAATTGCTTCCCTTGTTTTTTTCAGGCCTTTGACAAGACACTCCCGGCATACTTGTCCTCCAGTCTCCTTGTCTATACACCAGGCAGAGTATTACGCTCCAGCACTGACGACAGAATATTGACTATCCCGAGAGTGTCCTTAAAAATCTTTGGACAGCGATCCTTTTCTTTCCAAGCTCCTAAAGTGTGGAATGATCTTCCCCATGATATTCGCCATGCACCATCTTTGGCCATTTTCAGGGCTAGATTGAAAACATATTTTTGCAATCTGGCCTTTGAAAGGGATTGATCAAACCTATGTTTTCCCATCAACATGTATATATCTGATCAGGTTCTTGACATGTTATGTTTATTATTTTAGTATTGTGTCAGTGTGCATGAATGATTGTGTTTTTGTACGTTGTCAGCACTTTAGTTAGTTAATTTCAGTTAGTTAGATTATCTAGTTGTAAAGCGCTCTGAGCCTTTCTTTGTGGGGATATTGCGCTATAGAAGAGTTATATATTATTATTATGCAACCATCTGTACTGTTTTACAGTGCTGATAGCTGCTTGCACAAGGGGGAATCAAACTGTCGCTTCCATCCAGCCTAGATCACTTCTACGCTGCATGACGGCCAGGAGTTGTCAGTTATGTTGTAGATATTATGATTTTGTGATGTTAATGGGTGATGTCTAGATGCAAACCCTTAAATCCCCTTCGTTCACTAAAACCCATAAAAACCACAAACCACTAAAAACCCAAACTCTTGAAACCCTTAAAACCCGTGAACCTCGTAAAACCACTAAACCCCCTAAAACCGATAAAACCCCTAAAACCACTAATAATATAAAGCACTGACTTAAAACTACTAAAGCACCTCAAACAACCAAAGCCCTAAAAGGAGAAAAAAGCACAGTAAAAAAAAAAGTTATGTTTTTTAATGTTATGAATTTGTGATGTTGATGTGTGATGTCGAACTGTAAGCCCCCATTATGCAAACTAATATCCGTCCAGTTTAACAATTCTAATGACTGCTCATTTGAAAAAGGGGGATCAAACTGTCGCTTCCATCCAGCCTAGATCACTTCTACGCTACATGACAGCCACAGACTGACGTAAGTTATGTTGTAGATGTTATGAATTTGTGATGATACAACATGTCTAAAGGAAATGGACCCGGGAAAAGAGAATGAACAAGACTTTTTTTTGGGTATAGGGTGAGAGTTACGTAGCCACTTCTTAACACGAGTAGTAGTAAACGGCACCAAAGTAGGTCACATCCGAGAATCCCGCTTGCAGTCGAATCAAGTTACTTGGATGATACTCCAACACAAAACTACACAAAACGCACTGAAATCCTACTTCTGATAGTCCCAGAACAGGGACAGGTAGACACAAAATAGACCCTTTGGCTTGACTTCCGAGTGGAAAACATTTATTTTTTTACAATGGTTAAGAAAATGGATGATGAGAATCGAAAACACTATGTCCTGGGAATCGTCAAATTATAACTCAGTGCGTTTCGCGCAGCCGATTTTTGTAGGGAAGTAACGCGGCTCGACTGCATGCTGGTCTATCAGATGTGACCAACCCTTGTGCTGTTTACTACTACTGTTGTCAGTTAAGTGGTGGCCAGTTATCATCAACGATCATCCCATGCCTGTGTTTGTAGGCTACCAGCACACTAGCCGTCTCCATCAATTGGCTCCACCGATCAGCGCAGCAGTCGAGAGAGAAAGCCAGTGCGCACTAAGGGTAGCTAACTTCTACAAAGTATGATCAAACAGTAATGATAGTTGTGCTGTAACTGTGTAAACAGTGGAGGATAGTGTTATTATAACATGTATTAAACAAAGTCATTGCCGACTACACATTGAAGTGAATTGGGACAATTGGTTTCGGTTTGAGTTACTACAGGCAAGATGGTATTCTGATGAAAGTCAGGATCAGACTTGTAAATTTACAGCTTTTGCTACTGAGGTTATGGATGCATGAAAACTTCATGCTGCTAGCCTTTTTTTTTTCAGTTTAGGGAGCAACTGTAAGTGGAATTGTAAGGCAAGGCCTGTATGATGGTTGCGGAAAACGCGAATGTTTTGCTTCCCTGTGTAGGACACGGTGACTTTGGCTTTCTGGAGTTGCTGTCGGCATTTTCAATAAGGTATTCTGGCCACTGAGAGTTGGCTGCTGCTCATGAACAGACTCCATCACTAATTGCATGAATGATATTTTTCATTGACTGAACGCTCCACAGGTAAAATATGAACAATGACATGGACATCTGCAGACTAAGTATAAAAAATGGGAAAAATGTTGCTGTCAATTCTGGAAATATTACAAAAAGTGCCATTAGTCTCTTCTCATCAGAGGCCACCCACTCCTGATTGGACTGTTGTGGATATTGTTTACAGGACAAGCAAGTATCATCATCATCATAAGTGATGACATCACACCGTCCTTGGGGGGGGGGGGGGGGCGCTACTTAAGCCAACTATTTTGAGTAATCGATCTGAGCGATCAGCTTGCAGTTGCATTTGATGATCCTCTCTCAAAACATGAGGTATCTTTATCGAAGGTAGTATTTCGATGTCATGGTCAGTGCGCACTACTTTTTAAACTGTTCTCCACCCGGCCCAAAATCGGAAGTTTACGGCATTCTTAAAACACGATTTAGGGGGGGGGGGGGTGTCCTGTCAATGTGTAAATAACAGTTAATGCAGCCCAACTATCATGCCTTTTTGATCATACCTTGGGATGAGGGAGGGAACTCCGCCATTGCCGGTCCCAAGCTCGGATGAGAAATAAGGGTTGGGTTGGGGCTCTGCCTCGCCCTATAACCACCAACCACCCCACCCCCCACCCCCCGCCACTAACCTTTTAACCTCAGTTTTGGCTGTCGGTAGCGCTTTTTGCTGCGATGATTCTTGCAGGAATCATTGCCACTCGTTAGTAAAAGTGTTACCGACAAAGGGCAAACCTCTTTTACAAAGTGCAACCACCGGTACTGTTTGCAGTGCTACACTGAGGTGGCTGCATGCACAAAGGGATTAGGCCTACACTGACTGCATTCAACGTGTGCCGCGTGTTCCGATGCATGCAGCATATGGATACGGCAACACTAAAAAGACGGTTCTGGCTTGAGCTAAATGCAGATTTACATGTTTAATAAAGTGGATTTGGGTCTGTTGCCACCGCTGTCGTAGATCATGTGTGAATGTTTACAAGGCATTCTTGTGTGTGTGCATGCGTGAGTGGGTGCGTGCAGACACACACACACACACACACACACACACACACACACACACACACACACACACACACACACACACACACACCAGGCCTAAGAAAATGCTGTATCAATGTCTCTTTTTGAAGCTTGGACCCCCCTTCCCCGGCCCCCCAACACACACACGGCACACGCACCCCACCCCACCCCTCCTCCCCCCCCCCCCCCTCCCCCCCCCTCCCCCCGCTTTCGCCTTTTGATTTTTCGGGCACTGGGAAGCAAGGTCTGGCATCGGTAGGACTTTTGTGTCCAGCTGAAGGTCTCAAACAGAAGTTGGATCCCCTCCCCCCTCCCCCCCCCCCCCCGCCCCTCTTTGCGAAGTAACTGATTCGCCCCTGGGTAACACTTACAAATGATGCAATAAAAATAATACATCAAATCAAACTAAAGCAAGAAAAATAACAACAAACGACAACATCAGAATGAGGATTTATGCAAATTCTTAAACATATCTATGCTTTTGGTAGAAGGTGGTTATCCGCCATGACTTTGTTATCGTTCGTTGTTGAGAGGCGTTCGTTTCAAACGTAACCTCACAAATACTTCATCGCATTATGGTTAACACTTATAAACATTATAAACATTATGGTTAACACTTATAAACATTATAAACATTATGGTTAACACATAAACATTTTTTTTTAAAAATCAGCGCATTAGAGATAAGGTCTATTTTAAAAGATATTTGCGTGCACTCCAGACTGGTCGGGGGTTGACGCATACTAAAGTCAGTGCACCTAAATCAGCGGTCATACTGCACTATATACAGGCACCCGATAACAAACTTACAAACAGAGGATAGGATACTAACTTTTTTTTCAAAAAATTACTGTCTAGTTGTGCAAATCAGATGACTGTGTAGTTTAATCTTTGCCACCTCATATGCTAAACTCGACATCCGACACCCGTTACGGGCTCAAGTCAGTCTTCCATTGCGTCAACCTGGCTCCCCGCGTTTCATCTGCTTGCCACCCCCCTCCCTCCCTCCCTCCACACACACACACACTAACACACACACTGGCACACACACTAACACACGCACACACACACACACACACACACACACACACACACACACACACACACACACACACACACACACACACACACACACACACACACACACACTGGTCCAAGCTGTGACGTCGCTCTCGTTTGTTCATTCGGCGTAAATGTAACCGCACTATGGCTCTCAAAATGAAATCTGTGGCCTCTGTAACGCCTCCACAGGCCCGTACAGTTTCTCTTGTAGAGTGGCGGGCTTCGTTCATACCTCCTCTCTCAGCAGCTGGTGGTTCCCACAGTAGTCGGGAAGGTCCTCCAGTCGCTGGGGGGCTCCGAAGAGGCGCAGAGCCCGGTACTGCACCTGTCTGGTGAGACTCCACAGGGCGAGCACCATTTCTGTTGAATCCATCTCCAAGTGTCATATGGCTGTATATGCGTGATACTGTGGTATATTAGAGTGCGCTGTGTAGCACAGTACCTCCGTCTTCAGCACTCGGGGTTTCTGTCGGGGTTACCTCACCCTTAACTCCTGGTCGAAAGGCCTTTCCTGTGAGCACAGGATGGTTTGGTTTTGGAGTGTCTTTCTCATAGATGGGTTGCCAACCAAGGCGTATGGGTCCGATCTACTCAGGTTTTTCGGCCTCGGAGATTTCTTTCTCTAAGGAGATCTGCCAACCAAGGCTATCGAGCATCCCTGCCCGGATTTGTATAGGGTTTACTCCCCTAACCTTTGCCTCTCCCAAGACACCCACAAGGCAGCGGGGCTATTTACCCATAGCTGGGGATCTGGTTAATGGACATCAGGGCTTGTCCATACATCGATGGGCCTGCCTCCTCCGAGTCCTCTTTAGTTTAACCCAAGTCCGTAAGGTGCTCGGTTACCGAGTGTCGCCACAAGGAGGCACTACATGAGGCTTGTTGTTGGAGAGGCTGTGTACTGGCAGGGAGAGACTGATATACTCTGCTCCCCTTTTCGCAGAACTGCTAGCCAGCGGTGGGAGCTGAAAGCGAGAGCGACAAGCACAGACGCTACACTACAACACTAGACGCGTCACAACAACCATTTGACCCACATTACGTTAGTCTCTTCTGAACAAGGTCGCACTGTGACCGCAGACAGAACGTGCCAGCACACACATACTGTATAAACCACCCGCAAGTATCCCTGGATACATACAGACACCTGTGACGGTCCAAACGTGAGATTAAAACTGCCCGGGCGAGTTGACTCGAGCCTTGGGCGAGTTTACCCGACCGTGGGCGAGTTGACTCAAGTGTTGGGCGAGTTGACTGTTATTTTGGGCGAGATGACAGCTAGTTTCAGCGAGTTGATCCCTTACCTTGGCGAGTTGATTTTGCGAGTTAGCATATGGGCGAGTTGACCGTGATCCTGTCTATTTACGGTAATATTAAACAAGAATCGTGTTAACCATAAGCAACAAACATGACAAATATAAATGTGAATAATTTGAACAGCTTCATGTAGTTTGAACAAGTTCATGTAGTACACTTGTGATAATATATCTTAGCTTTTATCGGTCCGAATAATTATGTGGGTTATACTTTTGAATTTGCAGTAATACGACAAGTAGGAGAAAAGCGAAAATGGCAGCGACCATGTGTCGAGTGAAAGTGGTGGTGGGGAAAGAAATGCCATTTTGGATGATAGTGGATGTTCAAGAATGCCCTCGTGTTCATGACATCGAGAAAAAGATATCTCACATCAAGTGTGTGCCCGTAAAGAGTCTGTCTATCGACGAATGTCTCTTACCTTCCGATGAAAAGTCTCTTATTTTTCGAGAAAACGACCAAGTGCACGTGAAGTACGTTTGTAAATCCATAATAGTGCCTTCTGTAGTATAACTGCATGAACACAAGAACCTAATAACATGCAAATGCGGATCCGATAAACAACGCAACCGTCAAATTTACCTGCAGTAAAGTCAGTATATTATAATAATTTATTCATTATATATACCCACAAGCAGACCAAAGTAAATTGTAACTTATCTAATCAACAGTGTGTTTTAATAGTTTATAGTTTAAAATGTTTGGATTTTGCTTAATGAACATGCGCATTCAGTTCATCCTCATTTATCTATCAAATGCAGTGAAATGTGGAAACTGAGCAAAGTTTGTGTGTGTGTGTGTATATATATATTTGTGTTTGTGGTTTCTGATAACTATTCTGGGGATATCTGCTGCGATCCTGATGTTCGACATAAGTTACAAATTCTGGCCCTGACTGCCAATAAATATATTTGGGCAGCAAAGATAGACTCCCATTGTGCTCTAATGTGTGCATGTATTCCTGTGAGTGGTATATAACATGACAAAGTGTGTTTTTCTTGGTTGTAGGATGTTTTAAAAATGTTTTAAAAATTGAATATGGTCGGATGTCAGGTATTGCAACGCAAATCATGTTCGGGGATTAGAACATTCTAAGCCAAAAAGCAGTAATTGTTTGGATATGTCAATTGTGACCACTACTTATTATTTTAACTGTTTAGAAACTGATTTGTGTTTTTTTATCCCACTAATTTAAAGGCACTATGTCGCAATACCTGATGTCCGACATATCCAGACTTACAAATCTTAACAGCCATTTTCTCAAAAACCATTTGAGATATTATCTTTTTCTTTTACAAACACATTGCCAATACAGTGTACATCACTTAATACATTTTCTGGTACTTTATGTCACACCTTGATTTTCAACCCAGTTGTCCTCTTTGTGAGAGAACTAACTAACTTTTGGCACTTAGTCATATATTATATATATATATATATATATATATATATATATATATATATATATATATATATATATATATATATATATATATATATATATATATATATATATATATATATATGGCCCTGGCTCAGATTTACTGTCAAGAAGTTGTGACACTCCAAATCCAAAATTAAATTCCATATTTAAAGGTACAGACATATCGTCATATGACATCTAATTCAGAATGAGACGCCACATGCTGTAGTATTTTTGTGATGATAAAACCTTTATTTCTGTTATTTCACTGCACAAACAGCATTGTGTACATAGCCATTTACACTGTCACAAAAGTTTAGTACACATATTTCCACAGCAATAATGCCAGTGTGGAAAAGTGGATGGTGGACAACTGGCATAATTTCACAACAAACAGACTAGTTTTTGGCAGTTTTCCATGCTTAAACAAAGATTTTTTTTTAGCCACGAAGTGCATCAGTATCATGTATGACCTTGTGTGGAACTCATAACTAATGCAGTACTGTAAAAACATGTCATCTTTTCCACAAAAATATTTCATATTATGATGTGTGCATAAACTCGCAACACTGAATACAATGCTTGTACTAAGTTATGCACATCTTTTGCAAAATGCCTCAAAACGACCTAAGGTCTGTCAGGTATTATGTTATTTGGATTCTGAAATCGTAGAAATGTGGTATCGCCACATCAGTGATAATCTTGGGCAAATTTCAACCAAATGATTAAAATGCTTTAAAGATTGGTTGTTATGATGTTACTTACAAAGTTGGTTGAAACCAATATCATCAAGGGTGCAGTTGGTGCTTGATGAAATTCAACTATTTTGAGTACAATATCAATTGCATTCATTCTAACTCTTAGTGATTGAGAAGATTAAAATGATACATGTATAAGTGTATTTTGTACATAATCTTCAAGAAAGACATTTTGGGTACCTCGATAAAACCTTTTTTTTTAATTTTATGTTGATATTTAACTGTGAAAGCATCAGAAACGTAGACTAATACCTTTGAAATACATTGCTAAGTCAGAAACTTTCATCAAAACGAAAAAGCTTACATAGTTATCTCAACTAAATAAAGAAAGAAATGCTTTTTTCTGTACATATCTTGTACAAGACGATTTACAACAAAAACTTACCTGAATTTCTTCCGCCAATGGAAGACATTTTTCCTTCCAGCTGCGAGCATAAAAATGTAAGAGTAAGTTGCCTAGTTCCGAATTCCTCCGCTTCCAGAAAAAAAAGGTCATGACATTCTGATTACAACAGGACGCACACAGTCTGATAGCCAGCTAGCCTGCAACAGGTAGAAATTGATATTTTGGGGGCTCAATCATCAATGTGAATATAGACCGGCGATTTTTTTTAATCACTGGTATATTCTTACGACATCAAGTGCCGACCATATCCGATCAGAAAAATCAATCGTAGCATGCAATTTAAGTCACACAATTTCAAAACTGAATTTTTGGGGGAGATTACGGCCTCTTGCCGTACTGCTACAATCAAAAGCAATGCAGTAGGTACAAAATTTTCGTTGCTGTTGACCGATAAATCAGCCTACCGATAACCGTGTCACAAAATCAGTGGTCGCACGCGGCACCAAAAACGCAAAAGAAATAAAATTCATCAGTTAATTGAAAAAAATTGGACAAGAGAAAAATATCTGCAAAACTTCAACCTTTTGTCTGAAAGAAGCCGTCATTACTTTTTAACTTTGACAAGTTTAAAGTACTTTAATCTCGTCTGAAAGTTAGTGGGTGCAGAAAACGGGTCCTCTAAATCTGAGCCAAGGCCATATATAAATATAACTCTGTCAAGTTGGTGTAATCTTGTCTATTTCAATTTACAGCAGCAGCATCGTTGCATAGTGACCTCCAAGTGTTTCAGTATGATGGACCTTGATTGTACAATCTCAGCTATAAAAAATAAAATCAATAAAATAATAATTACTTCTTGCTGCTTCACATGATGAATCCGGAAAGTCACTGGTGAAGTACACATGATAAGTAGAAGCCTGAAGGCTGCCATCTTGAAAAACATGCTGCATTGCACAAGTTACTGAAAATTTCATTACAATTACAGCAAATTGGTTAACATTTCTCTGTTCCGTTTGTGCCAGTCATGTCAATCTGTCTATGGTTTACTCCTGTTCCTCCCCCCTCCACTCTCCCCCCCCCACCCACCCCCCTCCTCCCCACCCTGGTCTGCCCTGGGGGACTTGGGTGGGGTTAGGTATTTTTTAGTTCCCAGGGTCACCCTGGTCAGCCCCACAGGGTGGGTTTTTCTCTCTATTCTGGGGCATGTGTTTCTGTCTACCCGGGGTCCATTCATCTGTGTTTGCCTTTTTAAAACTCTGCCTACTGTCTGCACTGCCTGTAGCTCTTGATGTTGGATGTGTGTTGCTAAATGGTCTTAGCTTTATTTATGCCCCATGTTGTAGGTTTATTTAATGTATTTGACCGGCTGGCGACATACATTCAATTTTCTGTTTAGTTTTTTTTTCACAAGCAGTGCAGGCACGTCCTGAGAAAGCCTTGTTGCTGTCGGGACGTTAAGCAATGTACAATCATCAATCAACAAACCCACCCCCCTCCCCCATCCCCTCCGCCTTTTACTCTCGCATGTATGCACATACATACACATGTACTTTCATTCAATAAAACGGCTGTTTTCATAATATACCAGTGCATTTTTCTAACATGTTCATGAAATGTGCAATTATTTAAACTCACATTGTACATTTTACTATTAAGTTATTGTGATTCAATGATTAATGAGGTGATTCTTGGGGTTTTAATGGAACATATATAACTGACTTTCATCACAGAACCAAAAGTAAAAATGCCTGCAGTAAGCCATATTATAGCCAACTTAATGGCAGTCACCTTTTTGGTTTCGGTTCTGTTATATCCTGACACAGAATTGTGTGACTGTTGCAGCATGCACCCTCCTGGGGAAATCCTTTTAGCTAGAGATAGCAGCTTTCCTGTGAAGACACACAAGAAGAAGAAAAGAAAAGAACCAGCAAGAGAAAGTGATGATGAAGTGGTGACTGCAAGTTCACTTCATGGGACCGAAGGAGAAGATGTGCCTGATATTAGAGTCGAGAATGGAAACAAATTTGACATCGAAAGCAGCGACTGCAGACAGTCTATGAAGCACAAAAGTAGAAAGCACAGTGTGGAAGGAGATGGTTTTGATCATAATTCTTTTTCTCACAAGTCCAGTTCAGACAATGCAAATGGACATAAAGATATGCAAAATATTGTTAAGGATCATGCAAAACAATCTGTCCCACCTGATATGTGTGAGCAGCGCTTGTTTGTTCTTGAACCAGGACAAGGCAGTGGCCAAAACGCAGTTAAGATCATAAGTGGAGCAGAATCATTAGAGAATGCATCACCTAAGCACAAAAGTTATGATGCAGCAGGAGATACTTCGAGTGTACGAAACACTGCTTTGCTACTGACTGACAACATTAGTGAGAGTGCTTCCAGTGGAAAGAGGAAAAGGAAAAGGAAGCGAACCAAGAAGGACAAGGAACCAGAGGTTTTGTCAAATTCTAACAACCAGATAAAAACTGATTGGTCTGCTCCTGCTGCACGACCTGAGCTGAGGTTACCCAAGTGGCAGCAACCAAAAAGCAAAAAAAGAGTGTTCACATCATCAGATGAGGAGGAAGAATCTATGGCAGTGGAAGAGAATGTTGTGATAACAGTTTCACAGATGGGTATAGAAACCCAACCAGATGCATTTGCATTTTCATATGATAAAAGCACAAAGTCAACAAATGATGATGAATGCTTTCATTCTAGTATTAATGAGGCTACATGTGATAGCAAGGGTAGTAGGGAAAATGTGAGAGATATGGACACGATCACAGAAGGTGGTTGGATTAGGAGCCAAAGCATTGAAAACATAAACTACAACATATTGCAGCCACCACAACCTGCTTCACTTACAGGCAGAAATTCAGCACACGTGAATTCTGCACTTCAGCGTCAGGTTGGTAAAGTTTACATCTGTGTAAAGAGAAACGTTTTACTGGTGAATTGATCTTACATTTATTACTTTATCATATATATATATATATATATATATATATCACATATATATCACACCTCAAAATGGAACAAACTAAGCAAAAAATGTTAGCGTTGCTTTTGCATGCGAGATCGATGAATACCAATGGCATGTCAATGTCCGTTTTCCGAGGCTGAATTTTTGCGGTGAAATCAGACATTTTAATATCTGCCACTTGTCAAATTGCTTGTTAGGTGCCGCAGTTATTTCCAGTATCTTCCATCATTCACACATACATTCCACATGTCAACACATGCCTTTTTTAACAGTTTTTATTTTCAGTCAAAAGAGGTCACTCACTGCTTGGGCACCTTTTGACACTACATATACACAGTGCACTTCATTGTCCATTCATCATGTTGTCCGTCTGCTGTCGTCCATGGTCATTGGTAAACTTTAGCATTGTCACAGACTTAAAATGAAGGATACTTCATGGTGAGACCTTTCTGAGTGCAATATGATTGACCTCTATTTGAAAGGTCCAGGTCACAGAGGGTCAGTAATCATGTACAGGTAAAATTTGTCCATATTTTGACAAGAATGGCAAACCAACAGTCTGCATAATTTCTCTGACCTTTTGTGACCTTGATTTTTTTTTCTCCAAAAGGTCACGACTAAAGCAAGGGTTTTTTTCTTGCATGTTACTCCCTTGACCTTTACAAGTGATTAACCAAATTCGTGAAGTGCTGATGAATCTAACATTCTGTCAAAAAATAGGCAGTTTCACACATTCAGTGATGTCTTGTGACCCTTGACCTTTGAGAGGGGTCATCCACATTACTATGCATTCGAAGGCCTTATCTTTTGCAATACATGTGTATAGTATAAATTTAAGAAAACAGTCAAAATAGGAAATTTTTTTATATCTTTATTGGCACTCTGTGGTCTTTACCTTTCAAATTGATACGCTTAGAAAGGTCTTGCCACAAAGTATACTTTGGCCAAGTTTGAAGTGTGTAGCTTGAATAGTCTCTGAGAAAACGCCAACATTACGGTTTATTAGATGACGGACATAAAATTCATGGCCTAGTTAAGTTAGTAGACCCCACTTTTGCTATCACACATGAGCCAAAAATACTATTTTCACCTTCAAAGCCAAACCAGGTACAGAGAAACCTGATGACAAGACTCCTACTAAATCCTAGTCATACTAGTCAAGGGTTACAAGAGGTCGGCAAATGTGTGAAGAAGGCTTTTTGTATTTTTTAAATTTTCTTTAGAAATATAGTTTATATCAGCACTTGACATAAACGTAGTTAAAGTTATTTTCCCCAGGATCAAGCATCTCTACACAGAAAACTGTCTGCAACAGATACTGCTGGCAGTATGTGTATGGGTGGGTCCTTTGTGTGCTATCTTAGAGCTTTATGTTTTAAGTGCAATGCCAAATGTCGAAATTTAACGTTTGGAGGGTGTATTGTTTTTGTACCCAAGTCGTGGATTTATCGGCCTTGTTTTTAATTAATATGCATATTTATGAGCCTACGTCACCAGGCAAAACCCGGCCGACTATCACTCAGTGTATCGCAATACTGCAGGTCACGATCAATCCGTGTGGTGTACACACCTGTCAGTGTACACGAGTACTAATATTTTCCGGCATCCCTTTGAGGTAATTTTTCACGAGAAAAATAGAATATAACATCTATATTCGCTATGCTGTCAAAATCACAATGTGGGTTCCGCTTGACCTGCTAGTATATACTAGTAATACAATACATCCTCATAGATTTGACATTAACATTTGCGATGCTTTTGGTTTATATGCGATGCGGCCGTATCACAGCAACATGTGTTGCATGCAGTCTGACAGTTTAGGGAAATCGTTAGACTATTTGTACTGTGGTTGACCTGTGTACAGTACAGTTGCGCGTTTGACTTGTGTCTGGCCGGCATACATGACATACCATTTTTGTAAGCCGGACTAAATTTAAAGATTAGTTATTATAGTGCATAGCCAAACGTGTTGTGCTGAATGCGAGTAGACAGTGCTACACACTATCATGCAAGTTATTTTTGACAGTCATGGTGATTATAAGTGGATTTGGTTTATTCCATATTTTCGCACAAGATCACTCCTTTCAGCGACTGGACTGTTTCACTGAGTTTCGGATAAATTGAAAACGTTATATTTACATTTTTGTCATCAAAATGTGTAAACCACCAAACAATTACATGCATGCCCATGGGCTGAAGGTCGGGCACCTTAATGTATTTCACCTTTACAATAAGGTTCCTGATGTTTCAATATTTTTAAACCAGCCTTCACACTTCCATCTCTTTGGGCTAACGGAATCACGTCTGGACTCAAGAATTAGCGACGAAAATCTGTGCATTCCAAACTTTTCCTTAATTGTCATGACCCAAACACCCTCAAACACACAGGGATTGCTGTTTATGTCCATAACTCTATTGCACATATGGTACGCAGACGTGATGATCTGGAGTCAACTGAGATTGAGTGTGTATGGCTAGAAGTAAAAATTAATAACTTATCGCCAATTATAATGGGTTATGTAATAGAAATCCATCGTCCACTGTCGAGTGGTATGACTTTGTGCAGATGATGGATCAAGTGAATGACACTGACAAAGATGTACTGCTGTTAGGTGATTTTAACATTGACTTACTGAAAACAAATCCCACGTGGCAATCGACAACAATTCTTTGGGTTGAAGCAACTAGTCCAAGATCCTACTAGAATAACCCAATCATCCGCTACACCCATTGATCACATCTATACCAACAACTGTAAGTCAGTACTAGAGACCAGCGTCCCCCCACTGGCTGTCGGTGATCATTTTCCCATCACCTGTACATGGTCGTGCAAGATGCCCAAACAAAAGAGGGATCAGCATGTGTACATTACCTATTGGTCTTTTAAAAAACTAAACAAAGATGCTTTTCTACACGATCTTAGCCTTACAGTTACACCGTTTCATGATGTGTACAATTGTACCAACCCAGATAAGGTTGTCTCTCTCTTACTTGATCTGTTCCTAGGGGTGCTAAACAAACATGTGCCAGTAAGAAGAAAGCGAGTCCGATCCCGCCAGCCTCCCTCATGGATAACCGACGAAATCAAACAAGCAATGGATGATAGAAATAAGGCTAAGAAAGAAAAGAACTTTCGTGAATTTAAAAGATTGCGAAATAAAGTTAAGTACTTGACTTAGAGAGGCGCAGAGATCGTTTGTAACCAAAACAGTCGAAGAAGACAGAAACCCTTCCTCTATCTGGACAGCACTTAATACGCTTACCAACAACAAGCGTAAACAGTGCAATACCATTCCAGAAAATCTCTCCGCTGATGAGTTTAATAACCATTTTCTATCAACCCCCAAAGACTTACTCAGTTCTCACAATCGCAATCAGTCGATATATTCCACACTAGAGAAGCTAACAAAGTTCTGTAAGCAAAGATTGTCCTCGGATGATATTTTCGTCATCCCTGATATTGCTGTACACGAGGTAGGCAAATACATTTCCATCCTAGTAAAAAAGAAAACGTCTTCGGGCAGTGATGGTATCAATGGATATATCCTTGATCTGTCGCAACCATACATAGTGGAACCTCTTACATACATTTATAACCTATGTATTAAAAAAAAATGTCTTCCAAGTAGCTTTCAAAAATCAAAAATAGTGCCTGTTCCTAAAGCAAACGATTCTTCTGAAATTAATAACTTTCGCCCCATTTCCCTTCTATCAGTCCCCACCCGGGTCTGCCCTGGGGGACTTGGGTGGGGTTAGGTATTTTTTAGTTCCCAGGGTCACCCTAGTCAGCCCCACAGGGTGGGTTTTCCTCTCTATTCTGGGGCATGTGTTTCTGTCTACCCTTTGTCCATTCACCTGTATTTGCCTTTTAAAACTCTCCCTACTGTCTGCACTGCCTGTAGCTCTTGATATTGGATGTGTGCTGCTAAATGGTCTTGGCTTTATTTAGGCCCCATGTTGTAGGTTTATTT
Organism: Semisulcospira habei; assembly: GCA_036245525.1. Lineage (NCBI taxonomy): Eukaryota > Metazoa > Mollusca > Gastropoda > Semisulcospiridae > Semisulcospira > Semisulcospira habei. The sequence continues at coordinate 170,109,629 of BTPG01000008.1, read as the reverse complement.
AACGTATTTGACCGGCTGGCGACATACATTCAATTTTCTGTTTAGTTTTTTTTTTTCACAAGCAGTGCAGGCACGTCCTGAGAAAGCCTTGTTGCTGTCGGGACGTTAAGCAATGTACAATCAATCAATCAACCTTCTATCAGTTCTCTCGAAGCCTCTGGATAAGCATGTTCACAAACATCTTCTGAAATTTCTTGAAAAAAGGTCCCTATTATATCATTACCAGTCAGGTTTTCGTCCCAAGCATTCATGCCACACTGCACTCGCACGAATAGTGAATTCGTGGGTCAACAGCATAAATGATAATAAAATGGCTGGTGCTGTCTTCTTGGATCTAAAAGGCTGGGCCCACGCTACCAAAATTTGCCACTAGCAATGTGTGGTAAGCAACAATTTGCCACCTACCACATCGGCTTCGTGGCACACGTTTCAATGTGCGCGCAATGTGTTTGTACTGACTGACCTGCCATTACCATATATGGAACAGCTCTCACACGCCCGGTTGAAATATTCGGAGCTGCGGGAGTCCCATATGCATGGGAACTCTCGGACAAGGTTGATCAATTAACTTAGTGGAGACATGCCGCATACGGATACGCAGCTATTCGCAGCGTTTCCGCATGCGCCGCGTCTCCAATGAGTTACTATGAACAGTCTCAAAGCCGTCTGCGCTCAGCTTTTCACCCATTTTTTCCGGCTCGGAAGATGAAGGAAAGGGGAAATGGCGCAAGGACACCACTGATTGGCTGAGAGGCGGCAACATTGCTCGAGCCTTGCCGGCTACCACAAAAAATTAGACTCGGTTTGTATCGGGTCGCAATTTGTGGCGGCAATATTGTAGGCGCCCCTAATTGAGGCGGCAACATTGCCGCCACAAAATTGCGCCCAGTAATAGGTGTTTGTGGTAGAGTGTGCCCAGCTTCTAAGAAAAGCGTTTGATCTTATCGATCATACCATCTTATTGAAAAAGATTGTCACCAACTTAAACAAAAAGAGCCCCTCAGCTCTTTCGTTTCTGAACTCCTATCTTACAAAAAGAACACAAACAGTCTACGTCAATGGAAAATGTTCTTCTGAACAATTCCCCCACCCGGGTCTGCCCTGGGGGACTTGGGTGGGGTTAGGTACTTTTTAGTTCCCAGGGTCACCCTGGTCAGCCCCACAGGGTGAGTTTTTCTCTCTATTCTGGGGCATGTGTTTCTGTCTACCCGAGGTCCATTCTCCTGTATTTGCCTTTTTAAAACTCTCCCTACTGTCTGCACTGCCTGTAGCTCTTGATATTGGATGTGTGTTGCTAAATGGTCTTAGCTTTATTTAGGCCCCATGTGTTAGGTTTATTTAATGTATTTGACCGGCTGGCGACATACATTCAATGTTCTGTTTAGTTTTTTTTTTCACAAGCAGTGCAGGCGCGTCCTGAGAAAGCCTTGTTGCTGTCGGGACGTTAAGCAATGTACAATCAATCAATCAATCTTCTGAACAATTTGTGGAGTATGGAGTGCCCCAGGGGTCTATTTTAGGCCCACTACTGTTTTGTATCTTCGTTAACGATCTACCGTTACAGGTAACGTGTACTGAGGCTGAGTGTGACATGTTTGCCGACGACACAACATTACATTCCGCTGGTAAAACTGTGCCTGAAATTGCAAATAATCTTCAAGAGACTCTTCATGAAGTCTCTCGGTGGTGTAATGAAAATCGCATCCCAAAAAAACAAAAAGCATGCTTATCACAACCCGCCAGAAACATCAGCTCAAACCTCCATCACTCAACCTTTCTTTGGACTCCATCCCAGTTGAGCAGGTCAGTCAACACCGCCTGCTTGGAGTAATAATAGATGATGATCTAAGCTGGCATAATGCCTGCTTGGAGTAATAATAGATGATGATCTAAGCTGGCATAACCACATTTGTTTTCCTCCCTACGTCACACGACCAGTAAATTTAGCGCAAACTGTACCATGTGACCGTGATATAAAAACCACTGTAGCGAAAAATGGCGGACGTTTTATAGCCCTCTCGATGACGCGTTACGACCTCGTTTTCGAGTCTTTATAGCAACTCGGTTCGACAAAATAGCAGAAAAAAACGCACTAAAGTAGTCCTATTTGATGTAATACACATCATCTGCATTATTTTTTACGACATGAGAAGCCAACTAAACAATATTTCACCACTAATTACATAGCGCAAACAGCAAAAGCCTTCCACCGAGACATTTTCAAAGTTCGGAAAACCACGGAACAAAAATAGCTTCCGAGTTTTTTTTTTTAACCAATCAGAGACACAATCCTTGCAAACCAGCAACACACTGTCGTCTGCTCAAACACCAACAGGCAACATGCCACAATTTCACCAAAGCACAGAGCAACAAATTCAAGAACTAAAACGAAAATACACACCCAGCAACATTATACACAAAGCACGCTATTGCCAAATTTTCACGTCACTCAATGCGGGACTATCTGAAGAAAAACATCTCCCGAATTTTCGAAGACTATCTGACATCATGTCTACGCTGTAAAATAAAATCTTACCTTAAAATCCATCAGTCTCAGCACTAGTCCTGCTGTTAACAACGAGCGTTTTGTTTTGGTATTCCTTTTTCCAGATTTCCCAACACACATGACACTTTAGGATATAACGACAATCTGCTGCACACTCGAAGCCATCCCCTTCTGTCATCTTGAATCTAAAAGCAGGAGGCACCATGCTAACTTGCACAAGCTGTCACATCAGTGGTCAAATGCCGATCGCTTCATCAAAAAGTTCTTAATTTTTCTGAATCACACAGCAGTCAAGAAGCACTGTCACTGTAATACTTTAACGACCTTTTGTAGACATTGCAGCTTGAATCATTCTGTACACAAGCCAAGATTAGCTTTTTACTCACGAAAACAAGACTTGCGCTTCTGACACGGAATCATGCTACGTCACAGTCTGGGAATCCCCGGCAGAACATGTATATTCAATGGTGTCACCTATCCGCCACAGAAGTGGCCGTCTTCATAAACCGGATTTTTTCTAAACAATAAACCAATAACTTATATTATTATATGAGAAAACATTTGTCCAAAAAGTTGTTTCTATTTTCCAAACTTAAAACGATCATTGACATTAAGACACGCAAACTATTTTTTAATGCCTACATTAACCCTCTTCTGCATAGAGCGCCCACCAGCGCCCGCTGAAAACACACAGCGTTTGTGCATAGAACGCCCGGTAACGCCCGCTGAACCACGTGTATACTGTGGAGGCTGCCATGTTTACCATGGTAATAGAAATCTTGCGAGACCACAAGCCTCATTTTCGAGATTCTTTCCACTTCCTGACAATACACGCCATGTGCATTTTGGACGTTTCCTTACGGAGCAACAAATTTTTGAAGTTTCAAGTGTGAATCGAGTGTCAGTACGAATGGCTGGCCTCGAACTGTGGTGATCATTGGTGGGGGAAAGCAGTGCCTATGAAGATTTTGAGGGATTTACAGAGCAAGACTTGGTGGAAGAGGGGAAGAATCTGACTTAGATTTGGAATGGGATGACTTGGGGATCGTTTTTTTTTAGTCAACATCATCGTTTGAGGATAAAGCTTGTGATCATCAGCAACTGAGATTCACAGTACGTAAAACTGCAGTTCATTCAACTTTAGATTTTTCACCTTTATTTCCTTACACATTTTACAGCTCCACAAATGTTTATTTTATATCTTTATTGATTTAACACTTTAGAAAAAATAATTGCTCTTTCTCAAGATTTGTCTAAATATTTTTTAACATTTTTTAAAAAATGTCACCCATTCAAAATTACGGAGTTGATTCCCTTTGGTGATATTTTCAAGAGCCGCCTGGCACATGCACTTGCATGCAGAAGAGGGTTAAAACACACTTTGGTTATGCCTCAACAATATGGGATGGCTGCAGTGAAAATCACTTCAAGAAGATAAACTCATTATACAAGTGCGCTGCTAAGCTTATCCTCCCTGATCCGTCTCTATCCACTGATGTCAAGCTGCAGGCCATCGGACTTCTCCCTCTGGTTAAGCACCTCGCACCAAACAAATGTGTACTGGTGCACAAAATTCTTAACAGGAAAGCTCCACCTTACTTATCTAGGCTTTTTTCGCCAGCTGAAAAAAAATACAGCACCTCCAGGAACAATCTCTCTATAAAAAGGCCCCGTATAGACCTGGTCAAATCTAGCCTGGCTTATTCAGGTGCTCTTTTATGGAATTCACTTCCTCCCACTATTCAACAAACCACGTCCCTCTCTCTGTTTAAAAGTAGAGTACATGATTACCTTTCTAAGACAACGTTATGCTGATCCTTTCTTCTTCTTTGTTTCTCAACATAATACGCTTCATGTTTTTAAATTTTTGCTATTTTTTTTTTCTCCATCTAGCCTCCAAATTGTTTGTTTTGTTTTCTAACTTGTTTTTGATAGTACACAAAATATCATACCTACTTATATGTTAGATAATTATGTGCACATGTACGTGTGTATGTGTATGGTCAAAAGTGCGCATGTGCATGAGTACATGTATATGTATGTGTCTGTATGCGTGTGTGTGACGTTTATTATTAGTTAGTTTTTGTTGTTTGGTTGGTGTTCCTTTTTTTAAGTAGCTTAGCAAGGACAGATTGTAAGTAAGGCCTGCGCGCGTAATATCTCAATCCTTGGAAAATAAAGGTTCGTTCGTTCGTTTTAGTGACGAGGGCATGGCTTATTTCAGTGACTGGCAACTGAAGCCAGCGAGCCTGCATCCACGGTGCCAGGCCTAGTTGACCTTTGATCCTTTACCCCTCGGAAACATGCAACGCGTTCCATCATTGAAACAGAACATTGGTATTTATACCCACTTTCTGCACGTAACTTTATGATAAAACAGGTTTAAAATCTTGCAAAATCAGTAAGAGAGAAATTCTACTGAAGATCATGAATTCTGAAAATCACTAGCGCTCGCGGAACTAGAGGAAGATCGACAAAGTCCGTAGATTACTCACTGATTCAACAGGAAAGGGACAAATTCTAGATGGGCGGTCAACCCATGCTCTTGCTTTAGGCATTGCCACATGCCATTATTTCCTTGTATGATGTCAGTTTCTTGTCTCTCTTCCTCATTCTTCTCTTCAATTCTGAGTCTTTCATTGTTTTCTTCGCTGGTTCATCCGCCATCTTTTCTCTGATTGGTTATAATTATGCATTGACCTAAGGTTGTATAGAATAGTTATGACGTCAGCTACCATCGCCTATCAGAAGCAATCTTTTCATGGCCTTCAGTCACAAGATTCTGGTGGACCTCTTTTCGCTTTGAATGGACGAAAGAAAGCATTTGGTGGGACAATAGGGTGGTCACTGTCTAAGTTATGAATACTGAATCCCAGTAAAATCTTTTTGCGAACTGAAGCATTAAAAAAGGTCAGGCGTGCCCCTTTAATGATAGGACCATCCCATGCGTACTAGTTCTAAATCACACTTACACTGTTGCTGACATGGTATTGTGCACTGTTAAGTTTTTGTAATTAAAATCTCACATTTCATTTGCATAGGCAACTTCTTCCAACCTGGCAGAATTTCTTCGCTCGTCACCCGAGGAACGGGGTGTCACTCTCCCTCCATTTATGAAATCTGAGCGTCTCCCAAATGGTGCTATGATGTACACTCGTGTTCCCCCTCCGAAGGGTGGCTATGATGCAAAGGGGTCAAGAGATCGCAAGTCTTCACCATACCATCTCACCAAGCAAGAGCAGCTTGCTACTGTGGCCACGAACAAATCCACTATAATACAGGTAATTTGCTTTATTACTGGCATTGGCAGGGGTGGCCAAATGCAGGCACTCAATGGCTTTTGAATATGATGCCAGGTGAGCTGGAAACACATTTTCTCCAAATGGCAAGGTGTACATTTAAAGTATAACTTGCAGGTTAAGCTTTGTTCGGGCTCCTTAGTTGTTTTTTCAGACTCCTTGATTTTTGTCTGATACCCCTTTCAAACGTCCACATAAATGTTTTCAGCGGTTTTCACTTCTTTGATACATACACATTACATATCCGCCTGATGACACTCTGTCATCCTTGAGCATTTCTCATTAAAATTAATTAAAGGAAAAAAAAAACTTGCTGTTGGGTTTAGCCTAAGTGGTGCGCCACACACATCCTGTACTGAAAGCATTGGCAAGACACCCAGCATCTGCAATACGCATAGACTCTCAAGAACTTCGGCTGAGTGCGAAGGTTTATAAGAATCTACATCTCTTGCTGACTCTTGCCATTTATGCGAGCAGACTGAAAGTGATGATCGACGCGCAGTTCCTGTGTGGGCAGGGATGGAGCTACTGGTCAACCTGTCTAGATTACCGTAGAAAGAAATGAATCTCCTTCAGTATTCAGTGTAAAGTCTGTGTTATTTGTTTCAACATCATCGCGGCCCTGGGGGACTTGGGTGGGAGTAACTACTTTTTAGTTCCCAGGGTCACCCTGGTCAGCCCCACAGGGTGGGTTTTCCCTTCTATTCTAGGGCATGTGTTTCTGTCTACCCTTGGTACATTCACCTGTTCCCCACCCGGGTCTGCCCTGGGGGACTTGGGTGGGGTTAGGTACTTTTTAGTTCCCAGGGTCACCCTGGTCAGCCCCACAGGGTGAGTTTTTCTCTCTATTCTGGGGCATGTGTTTCTGTCTACCCTTGGTCCATTCACCTGTATTTGCCTTTTTAAAACTCTCCCTACTGTCTGCACTGCCTGTAGCTCTTGATATTGGATGTGTGTTGCTAAATGGTCTTAGCTTTATTTAGGCCCCATGTGTTAGGTTTATTTAATGTATTTGACCGGCTGGCGACATACATTCAGTGTTCTGTTTATTTTTTTTTTCACAAGCAGTGCAGGCACGTCCTGAGAAAGCCTTGTTGCTGTCGGGACGTTAAGCAATGTACAATCAATGTACAATCAACATTCACCTGTATTTCCCTTTTTTAAACTCTCCCTACTGTCTGCGCTGCCTGTAGCTCTTGATATTGGATGTGTGTTGCTAAATGGTCTGGTTAGGTTTATTTAGCGTATTAGACCGGCTGGCGACATAATTCAATATTCTGTTTAGGTTTTTTTTTTCCACAAGCAGTGCAGACGCGTCCTGAGAAAGTCTTGTTGCTGTAGGGACGTTAAGCAATGTACAACCAACTGTATCCCTAGACTTAATATTAAGGTCACTCAAGGTCATCGTGCATTTTTGTATTTTGGTCCCATTACATGGAACACTCTCCCAGCTGATGTGCGTCACTCATCATCTCTCTCCATTTTCAAATCCAAGCTTAAAACACACCTTTTCTCTGTTATACTTAAAGACCATTTTGTCTGCCGGCTCATCATGTGTGTGAGTTTTTTTGCTCCTTGTAAATCAATGTATTTTTGTTGTTGTATGTGTTTGTTTTTGTATATTGCTTTGTGTTTCATTACTGTGATTGTAAAGCGCCTAGAGCACCTTGGTGATTAGGCGCCATACAAATTACCTTTATTATTATTATTATTATTATCCCTTTTCATACCTAAGTTTATCGGATGGCTTGGGTTCCTTGGGTTGAATTACCAAAGATCTCAGACCACTAGCAGTGAGGGGGCATTACGTAAACATTGTTCCAGAGTACATCACTTTTGGACATTATGATTTTTTTTTTTGTGTGTGTGTTTTTTGTTTTTTTTTCTCACAACACACAAGACAAATAGGTCAGCACCAGTTTATATCTTTTGGTTGTATTTCCTGCAGATGATTCCTTGATTGACCAGTAAAGTCTGCAGCAGCGGGCCATGACCGTGATTAGTGGCATGGCTGGTCAGAACATTATCGTGCGCTGCTGTATGTCTGTTCAATGCTATTGTTTTAATTACTCTGTGTTCAAATTCCCCAACCCGGGTCTGCCCTGGGGGACTTGGGTGGGGTTAACTACTTTTTAGTTCCCAGGGTCACCCTGGTCAGCCCCACAGGGTGGGTTTTCCCTTCTATTCTGGGGCATATGTTTCTGTCTACCTTTGGTCCATTCACCTGTATTTTCCTTTTTTAAACTCTCCCTACTCTCTGTGCTCCTCGCGCTGGGACCATATGGCTTTGAGGCGCGTCCCCTGGGTGGTGGATAGGGGGTCCCTCGCGAGAGGGGTACACCGAATGAAATAAGGTGCCGTGAACCAACATGGTCTAAGGGAAAGAGACCCCGACAGAAAACCCCTGGTCCTCCTAGTAAGGGGGTTGGGCATGGGGGTAGCTTCCCCGTTTTGCAAATAAGGAAATAGCTAAAAAAACGCCGACGAATAGACGAACAGCATTTCCATTCCTGGAGGAGGAATGTTCTTCTACCAGAAGATTTATGACATCGTGTGGTGAAAGCCGGAAGTCTTCGGAAGCCACAGGGCCGAGCCGCCTCTCTCTATCCAGGGACACAATCATGGGCACATGGAATGTCAAGACCATGTACCAGAGCGGCAAGGCCGCCCATATAGCGGCGAAAATGCAAACGTACAACCTTTCCATGCTAGGTATCAGTGAACCCAGATGGACACAGTCTGGGCAGAAAAGGCTGTTAAGTGGGGAGATGATTCTGCATTCAGGTCATAAAGAGGAGAATGCCCCCCATACAGAAGGTGTAGTATTCATGCTGTCACCAGTGGCACAGAGAGCGCTGATGGGCTGGGAACCTCTTGGGCCAAGAATTATCACATCAGCCTTTAGAAGCAGGAAGAAGATTAAACTCAACATCATCCAGTATTATGCACCCACTAATGACAGTGACGAGGAAGAGAAACAAGAGTTCTACGACCGACTCCAGAGTGCAGTGGACAAATGTACGGAGCGAGACATCACCATCGTCATGGGCGATTTTAATGCCAAAATAGGGGAGGACAACACCGGATATGAAGAGGTGATGGGGAGACAGGGACTAGGGGAGATGAGTGAGAACGGGGACAGGCTTGTAGACTTTTGTGCTTTAAACAGACTTGTCATTGGAGGCAGCATCTTCCCACACAGAAGAATACACAAGCAACTTGGGTCTCACCTGACCATACTACAGAGAACCAAATAGACCATATCTGCATTAGCAAGAAATTTAGAAGATCCCTTCAAGATGTTCGAGTGAGGAGGGGAGCAGATGTCGCCTCAGACCACCATCTGCTTACCTTAAGAATAAAGCTCAAATTAAAGAAAAGCCGCACAGAGACAACAAGAAGACAGCGCTGGCTGTAATGTAGGCCTCCTGAGAGAGACTGGACTGAGAGAAGAGTTCAAACTGGTGCTGTCCAACTGGTTTCAAGCGTTACAGGAGCTAGTAAACGAAGAGGAGGCGGTCACCACAGAGCAGCAGTGGAAGGCAGTTAGAGAGGTGCTAAACTCAACCTGCAAAGACACTTGTGGGTTCAGGAAACACCATCACAAGGACTGGCTGTCGGCACAGACCTTGAAAAAGAAGTGAGGAAGCAGAAGAAAGCAACAACAGTCGCATGAGAGCAGCCAAAGCAAGGGCACAGGAGGAATACTCGGAAGCCAACCGCGATGTGAAGAGGAGTATCAGGGCAGACAAGAGGGCCTACACAGACAGCCTAGCAGCAGAGGCAGAAAAGGCAGCAGGCAGTGGCAATATGAAACAGCTCTACGACATTACCAGAAGATTGTCAGGCAAGTATGGCCATACAGAAAGACCAGTACAAGACTAAGAAGGCAAGCCTATTGCAGACAGAGCAGACCAACTCGACAGATGGGCTGAGTATTTTGAAGAGTTACTGAACAGACCCACCCCACCCGACCCCCCAGACATCCAGCCAGCAGAGACTGACCTACACATCAGCTGTGACAGACCCAGCTGGGATGAGATCAGAAGAGCAGTGGCATTTTTGAAGAACGGCAAAGCAGCAGGGCCAGATGGCATCCCAGCGGAGGCTCTGAAAGCAGACCTAGAGACAACAGTAGAGATGCTGTATCCACTGTTTGGAAAGATCTGGGAAGAGGAGGTGATGCCAGCTGACTGGAAGGAGGGGTACCTAATCAAGCTTCCCAAGAAAGGCGACCTCAGCAAATGTTCCAACTACAGAGGAATCACCTTGCTGTCAGTACCAGGAAAGGTCTTCAACAGGATCAACCTGGAGAGAATGAAGAGCTCCGTCGACCCCCAGCTGAGAGACCAGCAAGCAGGATTCAGAAAAAAAACCATTCATGTACAGACCAGATTGCCACTCTCCGCATCATCGTGGAACAGTCTCTGGAGTGGAGCTCCCCGCTGTACATCAACTTTGTGCATTACGAGAAAGCATTTGACAGCGTGGACCGAGAGACTTTGTGGAAACTCCTACGACACTACGGTGTACCCACAAAGCTCATCTGCCTGATCAAGAGCAGCTACGATGGCATGACATGTCACGTGATCCACGGAGGGCAGTTCACCAGGGAGCTCCAGGTCAGAACCGGCGTCAGGCAGGGGTGTCTGCTGTCTCCGTTCCACTTCCTACTGGCCATAGACTGGGTCATGAAGAGGACCACTGAGCAGAGAAGAAGCGGAATACAGTGGACACTGTGGACACAGCTTGATGACCTTGATTTTGCAGACTACTTTGCTTTACTGTCCCACACTCATCAACAAATGCAGGACAAGACCACGAGGCTTGCTGACATCTCGTCCCAAGTGGGCCTCACCATCCACAAACAAAAAAACAAAGACAATGAGGCTGAACGCAACCAGGGAAGAACCAGTCTTGCTTCCTGGCCCCCCGTTGGAGGAGGTAGAGTCCTTCACCTGTCTCGGGAGCATCATCGACAAAAAAGGCGGCACTGATGCAGATGTCACAGCACGAATCGGTAAAGCAAGAGCAGCCTTTCTTCAGTTGAAAAAAGTGTGGAGTTCCAGAGAGTTGTCACAACACACCAAAGTCCGGATTTTCAACTCAAACATAAAAGCAGTTCTCCTATATGGAGCAGAGACTTGGAGGTTGACAAAAACCAGAGTCAACAGAGTACAGATCTTCATAAACAGTTGCCTTAGAAGAATCTTGAAAATCCACTGGCCAGAGAAGATCAGCAACATCAGACTCTAGGAGAGAACAGAGCAGATAACAGCAGAGAATGAAATTGGGCGAAGAAGATGGGGATGGATTGGTCACAGTCTGAGAAAGCCAGTTTCCAGTATCACTAGGCAGGCATTGTCATGGAACCCCCAGGGAAAGAGGAAAAGAGGCAGGCCGAGAAACGCCTGGCGTCGAGACCTCCAAGCAGACATCAAGAGACTGGGAACCACCTGGAGTAAAATCGAAGGAGAAGCACAGGACAGGAGTCGCTGAAGGTCTATCATCAACGGCCTATACCCTGGGAGGGGTGAATCGCGTAAGTAAGTAAGTAACTGTGCTGCCTGTAGCTCTTGATATTGGATGTGTGTTGCTAAATGGTCTTAGGTTTCTTTAGCGTATTAGACCGGCAGGCGACATACATTCAATATTCTGTTTAGTTTTATTTTTCACAAGCAGTGCAGGCACGTCCTGAGAAAGTCTTGTTGCTGTCGGGACGTTAAGCAATGTACTACCAACCAACCAATGTGTTCAAATTACTTTTTCTAATCACCTATTTTTTGTTGTTAATATTATGAGGATGAGACATGTGTCATTATTTTTAGCGGTGCAGCAGCACTGGCTGGGCGCTGAGGCCGCCTGATGGCTACCTACTCGCAGTTCTGCCATTATTTCTCCGTGTTACGATTGTGGTTGTGTTCTGTAAGAGCATGCAAGTATTAATCGTAGGAAACGATCCAATATTTATTTGACCTATCGTGATTATGAATCACGTACCTTTTCAGCAAGATTCGCTATTGTTCACGCGTAGAGCGGAATTGGCTTTGTTATGATACGCTAAAATTAGTCCAGAAGTTTCTAGCAAGTCGCACGGAGAATAGCGGTCGATTTTGTGATGCGTATTTTCGTTGAGAATAAACCAGAACGTTCGAGCAAAGTTGCGCTGTCGAGTGACCTCACATGTGATGTCATAGTGTAGGCAACATTTTGCAACACAGTATTAAAGCCGCTCAAATATATTCATAGTTGTTTTCTGTGCGCGTGAAGTTAGCAGCCAGTCATCATCATCATCATCATCAGTCCCTTGCCCGAACTGGGCGTTGGGGGGACTGAAAGGCAGCAGCAACAGACAGTGCTCTCCACTGAGTTCTATTTTGGGCGGTGGCAAGCAAGTCTGGCATCTCGAGTTCGGTCCATTCTTTTATGTTTGCGACCCAACTCTTTCTCTGACGACCTCGCCGACGACTTCCTTCGAGAGTGCCTTGGAGGATAGTCTTGGACAAGGTGTTGTGTCGGGTCACGTGGCCAAACCAAGCAAGCTTGCGCCGTTTCACGGTTGCCAGAAGGGGTTCATGTGGGTAGCAGCCAGTATGTATTATGAAAGATCGTGAAACTTCCAGAAAGTGTGGGCAAGGTCGTGAACTGTCTGCCATACTTTTGTGAGACATAACGCGCCGGGATTTCCCAAAATAGAGGTTGGAAATAGCAGCCAAATTTCTGTAGACCATTCTGGTGTATTTTTTTTCATTAATGTTTATGAGTTTCGGTTACGTATTTTATTTTAATTGGTTGTGTTGTAAGAAGTTGCTGGATTATTCTGGAAAGCATGACACTATATAAGACGGGGTTAGGAAGCTCGATTGTACATCGTTCAGTTGTAGAATTGCAATGTAACAGTGTCGGTACATTGTTCAGTTGTATAATTGCAGTGTATCGTAAGCACATTGACACTGAGAGAGCTATGCAAGGTATCGTGGTTCATCGTCAGTGACGTAGTTATGCAGTGTGTAGTGATGTACATTGTATGAGAGATGCATTGTGTCAAAGTGTAGACATTTTGCAGAGGAGACATTGTATAAGTGTTGATACGTTGGTGAATGCATTGTTTGGAGATCGCATCGCTGCAATAAAATATTGTTGGAACTGTTACTCCAGTGTGGTCTACATCCTTAAGCCACGTGTGACGGGTTGCAGCTGAGTGAAGTTTCTTTAAAACAACCTTACGTGCATGCGTCGGGTGTGATATACTACTACGACCACGACTCAACACATAACACTCCGTTACGCCTATTATCAATGTAATGTTCTAAAATGTACTCAATAATACTGATGCCAGTAATACTGATGTATTGTAAACGCATATCATTGTTGGAAGTTTGGGCTAAAGAGAAAATACAACACCTGTGTGCGAGACAGTACCACTACTGTGGAAAAGGTGTGTAAGCCCATAACAGTCATAAGTTCAACATCATGTTTTTTGTACTTTTCAGTTCTAAGCACAAACCATAGTAATAAGCAGAAATGTGACTAAAACATGCAGATGGAGAAGTGTTATTTCCAACAACGTCCATCTTCATATCACTGCCAGCAGTTCGCACACTTTCTAACCATCAAATGCGGCCCAGATGTAAATCATAAAATTGTCTGATGACTGTGACAAGATGACCTGCAGGAAGAACTTGAATAGATGCTCACCACTTCTGACACAGTATCATCATCTCTGAAAAGATCAGAAGACCTTCATGTTCAACTTTTGGATTTTCACAAAGTTGCATTTTATGTGGAGAGGAATGCCTGCTTATCAAAGATCCCAAGGATTCTTGCAGATTTAAAAATGTGTGACGGCAGACCTTGGGCCACACAAAGGTACCATTGTCAAAGCATGTAGCAAAATAAATCACAGAAAAATGGGCACAAGAAGTGTATGTTTGACTTCAGGGTGCCTTAACAGATCTACATGCTGCAAAGGGGCGGTACCATAACGACTGCAGTGTCAGGTGAATGGCAGCAAGATCTGATGTACTGCCCAGACTAGGAAATAGAAACTGTTCGATTAACAAAGATATTATCAAGACCTCACCTTCAGCAAGGGCTAATCACATATTTCCAGGAGGATCTTCTGGTTTTGTTGCTAACAACCTCATATTTCGTGACAAAGCAAAAGGTCAAGGAAGATAACTTCTCTGTTGGAAAGGCAGCAAAAGTAGTTTGCAGCAAAGCAAAGAGCGCCCACAGAACCAGAAGTAACATGGAGACAATTAGCAATGAAGTGAGCCCCAACCTTATGGCATGTCTGTCTAAATTGTCAGACAATTTGAACTGGACAGTACCTGCCATTCTCTTTGGTAACAAAACTAACATGGTCACTGCATCAATCAGGAACAGACTTACCTCATTAACAACTGCGCTAGGTGTATTTGTATGAGAGAACACCGTCTTTAAAGGATGTATGGCTTTGGGGTCACTTGTTCATAAGATAAAGTGAACAGATTCAAGGCATCAGCAGCAGCACATATACACGAAGCTGAACCAAAAGACTAAACGTTCACATACTAATTACTAGAAACTTGGAAAGTCTATAAATATTTCTTATTTACTGTCACGTACCAAACTATCAGCGCCTTTTCCTTTTATAATATTTTCTGTTTTGATTAGAAAAAGTGTCACCATTGTAACTGGTGTAGCAGAGAGCCGATGTTCCATTTAATTCCTTCTAGCCGACAGCCACCTTGGATGCCATGTCACATGTACACCCAATCAAATGTTACAACTATTGTGTATTTCAGCAGCTACAACAGTTGTACTTCTTGCTGTTTGCCGCAAAAATGAGTATTCCGTCTGGTACAGTTTTTAAATATTCTGGTCGCCACATTGACAGTCTTCTTGAATAATCAGCATCTAATTATAGGTCATCATTAATAACTTATGTCTTAAGTCTTCCAATATTTTATCTAAATCATATATTCTGGTTTATCCCACTGTCGGAAAAATTATCTTTGGTCTTTACACGTCTTTTCTGCATGTAAATAACGAGTACAATTCATGTTGCCTGTGTGTCGGATGACATAAAAAAAAGTTCTTTTTGTGTCCGGCGACCCTGCCCTGTATTCCGGGATGGCTTATGGAACAGTACCTCATATTTCGTGACAAAGCAAAAGGTCTTGTCAAGCTCAAGGAAGATAACTTCTCTGTTGGAAAGGCAGCAAAAGTAGTTTGCAGCAAAGCAAAGAGCGCCCACAGAACCAGAAGTAACATGGAGACAATTAGCAATGAAGTGAGCCCCAACCTTATGGCATGTTTGTCTAAATTGTCAGACAATTTGAACTGGACAGTACCTGCCATTCTCTTTGGTAACATGATCACGTATGATGGCTTATGGCCAGAATGGAGGTAAACATAAGTCTATTACTATACTTATGATGTAAATTCAGACACATCTTTGCAGCTGAATGCAGCACAGAATTGTTGATGTTGCAATAGAAATCGATAAAAAATTGTTGACGACATAGCTGCAGCTCTTCGTGTTATAGAGGCCCTCTTAGGGTTATTATAAGAAAAAACTAAGTAATCAAAAGGCTTGTGTAGGCTCTACTGAGTCTATCCAAACGTCAAACTGGAAAGACATAAAACAGGGATCTTATGTCAGGGGTTATTACGTTAAGCAGTGGGTGGTGGTGAATTAAGAGCCTGGACATGTTTTTGCCACACAGTTCTGGCTCCACAGCAGAGCCTCGGAGCCAGAACGTATGTGTTAAAAGCAAGTCTCTGCTCGTAAGTCACCACAGCCCATGCCTAACTTACACTTTTGTCACAAAATGTGCGCTCTTTGTGGCACAGAATATGTTTTACAGCATTTTAGTGTTTTGGCAGCCATTTTGGTGGGCATCTTGAATAAACAAACAGCAAATTATGCGATTTTTTTAATGTCACCTAAAGCAAATTTCCTGCTTATTTCTATGAAATCTAGCACTCTGTGTTGCATGGAACATGTTTTATTGCATTTTTTATAGTTTGGTGGCCATCTTGAATATATCAAAATGCTCAATAGTGACGGAGTGTAATCAGTTGGATCTGTAATCTGTAGGTGTCAAAGAATTAAAAACTGCTCAGATCCATTATGAGGTAAATTTTTTTAGGTTATGTTAAAAATCACTAAATGGCAATCCAGACCAAAAAGGTGACTGCCAAGCATGTAAAATGCAAAGAAGTACCCAACGGAGAAAGAAACATGCTTAGAAAAGACAGTTACAACACAATTTATTAATATTTCGGGCAAGTACCCTTTGTCAAAATAGACAAATAGAGAGATCAGTCACTACTTATCTTTTCAATTGTAGAAGTAATCTACGATTGAAAAGAAGATAAGTAGTGACTGATCTCTCTGTTTGTCTATTTTGACAAAGGGTATTTGCCCGAAATATTAATAAATTCTGTTGTAACTGCCTTTTCTAAGCGTGTTTCTTTCTCCATTGGGTAATAATGGGTAGACCATCGAAAACCAATGATGTCATTGTGCATGACTTCTATTTGTGGGTGCGGGTGTGGCTGGCCAAGCCAATGCTGGAGCCACACCTGCGAGGGCAATGGGGGCACTGGAACATGGCTGTGGGGAGAGTCGACGCTGTCTTTCTGCGAGCTCTGGCACTGGTGATCCGTTCGCGCCGATTGTGTTCAAAGAGCGTGTAGGCTTTCCTGGTGGCGGCACGCCAGCCAGATCTGTCTTGTGCTTGTGCTTCAAGTTCCTTTACCGGGAAGACGCAGTACTTGAGGCTGTCTTTTACGCAGTCTTTGAAGCGTTTCTTTCGCCGTCCTTGCTTCCTGATACAGGAGTTGGCGTGGCATGTGAGAATCATCCATGCGTATGACATGACTTGTCCAGCAAAGTTGTGTCTTTAAGATCAAGGCTTCAACACTCACTCAGCATTATTCAGGACTTCCAGGTTTGTCACCTTGTCTTGCCATTTGATGCCCATGAGTGAGCGCAGCGATCTCATGTGGAAACGTTCAACAGTGGTTAGGAGAACTTTTACTGAACTGTTATTATTCAGATTCAGAACATTTTATTGTCCCATGCCAAGTTGACAAGGGAAACTATGCCTCTGGATGATTGTTGAGATTCTTCTTAAAAGAAGGTTGAAATGCTATTCAAAAGTTTTCAACTTTAAAAGTTGTTAGTTTTTTTTTTCCCGCTTAACTAGTTTTTGCCTCAGAACCGTCCATTTGCGCTTGATACAGCGTGAGACTGTAGACCTGTTTGTGTGAAGGGATGATGTCATAGTTGAAGCGCAATGTGTTCTGTGCTGTGTCATATTTCCACACCAAACTGTTCAAGTAGTACAGTTATAACTCAGACTCCGAAATGCCTAATCATTTTGATTCGCTGGAATGTGAGCTCGTGCTATTTTCTGTTTCTGTCCCCTTTTTCCAGCAGAGCAGTTTGTTTATAAATGCTGTCAACTTGTCTAATACACTATGGAAGGCAGTCAGTGAATCGATAGAGGCAGGCAAGAGGCATTATTCTCATTAGCTTTTGCATCTGCAGGCGCCATGAGGATCTATGTTTATTTCAGACAGGAGGTGTGTATGAACAGAGAGTGTATCTAGGGCAGTGTGATAGTGGTCCTTTCTACTAATGGGAAAAGGCATAGATCCTCATGAGTCCACCATGCAAGTTACAGGACCGCGACCCATAAGAATCTGTGCCTAAGTTTTGCTTTTTCAGTTCACACAATTTTAATTTCCAGGCTGAGTAGGGGAGTGGGGAGGGATATGCGCTATTGTGGTTTGCAGTGAGTTTCAGCCGTTTCTTTTGCTTTTCAGTAACCGTACATCATAATGGGTAGACCATCGAAGACTGATGATGTCGTCATTGTGCATGACTTCTATTTGTGGGTGGGGATGTGGCTGGCCAAGCCAATCCTGGAGCCACACCTGCGAGGACAATGGGGGCACTGGAACGTAGCTGTGGGGAGAGTCGACGCTGTCTTTCTGCGAGCTCTGGCACTGGTGATCTTTTCTCGCCGATTGTGTTCAAAGAGCGTGTAGGCTTTCCTGGTGGCGGCACGCCATCCAGATCTGTCTTGTGCTTGTGCTTCAAGTTCCTTTACCGGGAAGACGCAGTACTTGAGACTGTCTTTTACACAGTCTTTGAAGCGTTTCTTTGGCCGTCCTTGCTTCCTGTGGCCTTTTGAGAGTGCACCATACAGGAGTTGGCGTGGCATGTGAGAATCATCCATGCGTGTGACATGACCTGTCCAGCGAAGTTGTGTCTTTAAGATCAAGGCTTCAACACTCACTCAGCATTATCTAGGACTTCCAGGTTTGTCACCTTGTCTTGCCATTTGATGCCCATGAGTGAGCGCAGCGATCTCATGTGGAAACGTTCAAGCTGTTTGAGATGCTTTCTGTACAGCGTCCATGACTCACAGCCATAGAGGAGGCTGGGGAGGATTACTGCCTTGTAGACTTTGATCTTGGTGGAGAGCTTGACGTTGTTATTCAACAACGAGTGCGCAGACGACCCAGGGCTTGGCTGGCTTTGCTGATGCAAGCTGCGACTTCCTTGTCGATAGTACCGTCAGAAGAGATGATGCTCCCCAAGTACCTGAACTGGTCGACAGTCTTCAGCTCGGTGCCTTCGATTTACACTTTGGGTGGGGGGGCTCTTGTGCCTGGGGCTGGTTGGTGCAGGACCTCGGTCTTGTTGAGACTGATGGTGAGGCCAAACAGTCGAGAGGCTTCCGAGAACCTGTTGACGATGGCCTGGAGGTCAGACTCTGTGTGCGCCATCAGCGCACAGTCATTGGCAAACAGCGCCTCAAGGATCAGTCTCTTTATGGTCTTGGTCCTGGCGTTCAGTCGACGGAGGTCGAAGAGAGAGCCATCTAGTCTGTACTTCAGGTACACTCCCTTCTTAAGGTCACGTACTGCATTGGTCAGGACACAAGTGAAGAACAGGTTGAACATCATGGGGGCAAGAACACAACCTTGTTTGACACCGTTGGAAATGTCGAAGGGTGCGGATGTGTCGCCGTTTGACTGGACAACTCCTACCATTCCATCATGGAAGAGGCGGATGATTTTGGTGAACTTCCTGGGGCAGCCGAGCTTTGCGAGGATGGTCCAAAGCGCTTCTCTGTCCACGGTGTCGAATGCTTTGGTCAGATCTATGAAGACGGCGTAGAGGTCCATGTGCTGCTCAATACATTTCTCCTGGACCTGTCTCACAGAGAAGACATGTCGACTGTGCTGCGGCCGGGTCTGAAGCCACACTGAGCCTCTGGGAGTGCTTCCTCAGCTACAGAGCTGATCAGGCGGTTGAGGATGACTCTCGCGAGGATCTTGCCAGCAATGGATAAGAGTTGGATCCCTCGGTAATTGGCACAGTCTGCTTTGCTGCCCTTGTTCTTGAACAGGGAGACGATTGTAGCATCTCTTAATTTCTGTGGCATGTTCTCCTCTGCCCAGATGCATGTCAGATTGTTGAGGAAGGCATCAAGGGTCTCGGTCTAGCTGCTTTGAAGAGCTCTGCGGGGATGCCGTCCATGCCTGCAGCCTTGCCGGAGCTAGTCTGGTTGATCGCTGTCTTGACCTCATCCAGGGTAGGCGGGAGGTCAAGGTCATTCGGTGTCGGCTTCTGGGGAATCATGTCCAGGGCCGCGGGGTCGACAGTGAAAGGCAGGTTCAGCAGATTTGAGAAGTGTTCTCTCCAGCGCTCAGTGATGCTGCCCCTTTGTCCTTCAGCAAGGTGAAGCCGTCGGGATCTGTGCTGGGTCTGGCAGGGCCGTAGACAGCTTTCATTGCGCTGAAAAACTCCTTGGAGTTGTTGGATTCAGCAAAGTGTTCAAGTTCTTTTGCCTTGCTGGCCCACCAGGTGTCCTGCATGTTCCGGAGCACTCTCTGGGCTTTTCTCTGGAGGTGTTTGAAGCGGTCTTTCTTGGACAAGGAGTTGATGTCGTTCTGCCACTCGATGAAGGCACTGCGCTTTTTCTCCAGTAGCTTGTTGATCTCTTCATTGTTCTCATCGAACCAATCCTGGTGTACCCTCTGCTTGTGTCCAAGCACGTCTTTGGCAGACTCCGTACATCAATGACCATATAAATGAACACACTTTTTTCCCCTCTTAAGTTCTGGTAAAGACGGAGTCGGGTTCACTACGGAATATACTTGGATCTGCTGAGGCACATATACGAGCCGGTTTATTTCTCACTCAGAAATTTAAAAACCAGGTCACAAATTAAAAATATATTCTGACATGGGCTTGGACAGAGATGTTATTTGGTTGAGGGCTGGGGGCAGTACAAGGCTAGAGCCAGCCTTGATGGCTTTCAGCGTAACTGCCGTCAGATGGCACAGCAGAAGGTTCTCTGTTCTGTCTGATGTGCACAGAGACAAATGGAACCCATCAAGAAACATTCATTCCACCGTTACTGCATACTTAAACGAGGATACATATATTCTTGTTTTTACATCAGACGGATGGCATTCACTGTTTAGCAATGTTCGCCTATAACCATAGACAAAACTCCCAAACAGGCAAGATGTCAACAGCTGCAAGAGTCACATATGCTCACACGCGTCTAGGAGTAGGCGCGGTCATAAGAATCTGTATGTATCTTGCTGGCTATTGTTGCCTCTATGCTGCTATGTTTGCGCAGACAGGATAAAATCGCGACCACCGAGCCCCAAACCAGACACCCATGGCTGTCAACACGCGTGATTCGACGACCGTCGCGATGCTCATGCTCCCTATAGGTTCACGGCAGTGCAAACTCGAGTCTGGAGACTAACTGAGTACATATCATCAGTATGACCTCATTTGCATTGTAGGAAACAAGTTTGTCTCAGTTCGAAAGAGAGAGGAAAAAAACACACAAACGTAAACAAAAAGGTTAATGGCTGGGGTGTTTTCTGAGGTGTGTGGGTGGTTTGTAGGCGTTGTCCTGATTGTTCCAAAAATGTGTCAATGTGCATGACATACATGTGTGAGTGAAGCTGTCTCAGCACCAAGACATGTCTGACAGTCGCATGTAAGTTTTTTTTCGAAATGACTCTTATGTGGTAGTGAATCGAGACAAATTTGTAGTTTAGATCCACAACAAAATTATGGTTTGGGTCACATCTCGACAGTGGCGAATAACTCAATGCTGTGGGTCTTTTTTTTTTTAGAACAGCACCGGTTTGTTTTTGGTGAGTCTAATTCTGTATGCACTCAAAACCAGGGACGCTGCATACACTTTTTTTTTAACCTGCAAAGTACAGCGACGTAAACAGATCAGATACGTTATCACACATACCCAGTGACACCAAAACGTAACTGCCTCACCTTGGATAATTGTCATAGTGTTTGTTAAATTATCTTATTTATGAGGAAACATGACATTCAATGTAACAGAAACGGTCAGCTAAAACACCAATTTCAGTCTTGGTCTTAGTTGACACCATTGAAAAACGGATGTATTGGTACGAGGTATGATCAGAAAGTAATCATAGTTGGGCCGTCATTTGTAAACTACTTAAGTCACATAAATACAATTATTATCAAAACAAATTTCAGCCTTTGCGTTTTATTTGTTCACAATATGGAGCTGGTATCTTTAGCCATGCCACTGTGTGATGTCATTGAAAAAGTGATGTAAACAGCTGTGGTTGAAAACAGTGGACTCTCTAAAATAATAACCCCACCCGGGTCTGCCCTGGGGGACTTGGGTGGGGTTAACTACCTTTTGGTTCCCAGGGTCACCCTGGTCAGCCCTACAGGGTGGGTTTTCTTCTCTATTCTGGGGACCCCACCCGGGTCTGCCTTGGGGGACTTGGGTGGGGTTAGGTATTTTTTAGTTCCCAGGGTCACCCTGGTCAGCCCCACAGGGTGGGTTTTTCTCTCTATTCTGGGGCATGTGTTTCTGTCTACCCTTTGTCCATTCACCTGTATTTGCCTTTTTAAAACTCTCCCTACTGTCTGCACTGTCTGTAGCTCTTGATATTGGATGTGTGTTGCTAAATGGTCTTAGCTTTATTTAGGCCCCATGTTGTAGGTTTATTTAACGTATTTGACCGGCTGGCGACATACATTCAATTTTCTGTTTAGTTTTTTTTTTTCACAAGCAGTGCAGGCATGTCTTGAGAAAGCCTTGTTGCTGTCGGGACGTTAAGCAATGTACAATCAATCAATCTATTCTGGGGCATGCATTTCTGTCTACCCTTGGTCCATTCACCTGTATTTTTCTTTTTTAAACTCTCCCTCCTGTCTGCGCTGCCAGTGTAGCTCTTGATATTGGATGTGTGTTGCTAAATGGCCTTAGCTTTATTTAGGCCCCATGTCGTAGGTTTATTTAACGTATTGAACTGGCTGGCGACATACATTCAATATTCTGGTGTTTTGTGTTGTTTTTTTTTTTGTTGGGGGGGGGGGGGGGAGGGGGGGGGGGGGTTTCACAAGCAGTGCAGGAACGTCCTGAGAAAGCCTTGTTGCTGTCGAGACGTTAAGCAATGTACAATCAATCAATCTAAAATAATAAATTTATTTCTACATTTTTAAAAGAGTGAAACTTTAAGACAGCCCTGTGGATATCCAAACAAATTTTTAAGTTGTTTGATATGGTACTTGCATTTTGTCTGGCACTCACTGCAAGAGGATTGTGAAATTTCACTCTGAAAGAGAGGACCTTGAAGGCAAGTACTGGTCTGACTGTTAATTTTCAGCCAGGAATGAGCAAACTTTACTCTTTATTTACATATTGATAGGAAAATACACATATTTTATATTGAGAAACATCTTGAACTTCTGATCTTTCCTTTGGAACAGTTCACAGGATACTGCATGATGACCTTGACCTCCCATAACTATCTACAATAAGAATACCTCATTTCCTGACAGAGGCTCAGATGCAACAGAAAGTTGATCGCTTAGATTAACTACTCAGAACGTTTAGCATAAATGGCCTCTAACAATTCAATTCAATTCAATTCAATTCAATTCAAAAACTTTATTGTGTCAGTCTAGCCGACAAATTTTCTTTCGTTGGGATCACATGTGTGCGTACGGTTTTAGCCACATTATAACAATGGTGAAACAATTTGATCAACTGCATGATGTCATCACTGAAGACGATACTTGCATGTCCTATAGCAAACAATCCAGTTAGGAGTGGTTGGAATCTGATGAGAAGAGACTTTTGTCAGATTTTCAGAATTAACGGCAACGTTTTCTCTATTTTTCAAAACTTACAGGCCCATGTTATTGTTCATATTTTGCCAATGGAACGTGCAGTCACTGCAAAATATCCTGTTAGAAATTCCTTTTCCAAAAGTGTTGAAGTCAGTTCATGGGCAGCAGCCAATTCTCAGTGGTCAGAACATCATGTTTTTTTCTTTAAAATGCCAGTTAACACAAAGCCTAGGTCACTGTGTCCTACACAGAGAAGCAACACTTTTGTGCTCTTCCACAGAGTGACGTGACAGCTGGGAGGGTGTCCACACACTGAACACCCACAAACCTTCTCCAGATTGTCTCCTACCCTCTATACATGTATGTATGGGTTCTTCATCTGGAGAAGGTTTGTGGGTGTTCAGTGTATAATGAGGTTCTAGGCTACTGGCACATGGCAGATGTCCCCCCACTTGACTGGCTGTTGGGCATGTGGGAACAGCTTCACACCGACCACAACGTGACCTCCTAGATATTCGTAAATGTAGGAAACACTGATTCGATGCACATCAAGGCCTATGCTTTTCACAGGTGTTAAGTTTTGCCACGCTCGGCAGCCAGCGGTTATGACCTGGAGGGTGTGAAAACTGACGCTGAACCCTCGTTTGCCTCCTCCAACGAAGAACACAGGCAATGATAGGAAGACCTTAGGCACAGCTGCGAGGGATAATAAATGTCTATGCTTGCTGCAGAGTTAGGTGGTTCGCTGTTGAAGTTAAAGAGAGGTGGCCTACCCTACTGCTGGTAATCGATTTTCTCACCATGCGTGACGACTTCAAACACACTAGCGAGGTGATCAACGTATTCATTGAAGAATAAAGTCTACCTAGCTTGTCTTGGAAATCGTCTACTGATGTGTGTGAATGACAAACTTAAACATAAGTTGTCCTTTGTATGTTCTGTTTCCGTGATGCTAACAGTGCAAGCAAGTGTTTCTGATTGTATTCCGCTTTGAAAGAAGAAGCACAGGCAACAGGTAATGCCTACGCACATGCCCCGATTATCATTGGATATCACCCCTCCCCCCCCCCCCCTCCCCCTTTTAGCCATATATCTCGCGGATGGATATATCGCAAGTCTCATTTTGTGGACCCTGACGACCGCAATATATCGGGGTCACAGCTGTACCACATCACCTGTTAATCTTGCCTGAAGTACCTGTAATTGTGCATACACAGCAGAGGATAGTTCTATTGCAAAATGCAAAAATATCAAGTAAATTGGCTTAACAGTTTTGGTTTTACGGCACAACTATCATTACTTTTTTTTATCATACCACGTAAAAGCCCACCCTGGAACAGATCACTTTAAAGAACGTACAAATGATTCAGTTTTTCTGATATTATTTTCTATTTAAAATGCTCAGATGGGGTCTGTACCCGCAAAAATTAACACCTGGTGGTATACAGACCCTTGAAGCTGCTGTGAAAATGGGAGCTTTTTCCACCGTTTCTGACAGTCTCAAGGTGCCATATCCCTTTGGCTGTCAGTAATGCTTTTTGTCATGATTGTTCCTGCAGGAAATATTCGCCACAAAAAGTGCTACCAATAGGCAAAGGGTCCTCGCGCTGGGACCATATGGCGTTGAGGCGTGTCCCCTGGGTGGTGGATAGGGGGTCCCTCGTGAGAGGGGTGCACCGAATGAAATAAGGTGCCGTGAACCAACATGGTCCAAGGGAAGGTGACCCCGACAGAAAACCCCTGGTCCTCCTAGTAAGGGGGTTGGGCATGGGGGTAGCTTCCCCACCCTGCAAAAAAGGAAATAGCTACAAAAACGCCGACGAAAAGACTAACAGTAATTCCTTTCCTGGAGGAGGAAGGTTCTTCTACCAGAAGACTTATGACGTCCTGTGGTGAAAGCCGGAAGTCTTCGGGAGCCACAGGACCGAGCCGCCTCTCTCTATCCAGGGATACGACCATGGGCACATGGAACGTCAAGACCATGTACCAGAGTGGCAAGGCCGCCCAGATAGCAGCGGAAATGCAAAAGCACAACCTTTCCCTGCTAGGTATCAGTGAAGCCAGATGGACGCAGTCTGGCCAGAAAAGGCTGTTAAGTGGGGAGATGATTCTGTATTCAGGTCATGAAGAGGAGAATGCCCCCCATACAGAAGGTGTAGCATTCATGCTGTCACCAGTGGCACAGAGAGCGCTGATGGGCTGGGAACCTTGGGCCAAGAATTATCACAGCAGCCTTTAGAACCAAGAAAAAGCTCAAGCTGAACGTCATCCAGTGTTATGCGCCCACTAATGACAGTGACGAGGAAGAGAAACAAGAGTTCTACGACCGACTCCAGAGTGCCTTGGACAAATGTGCGGGGCGAGACATCACCATCGTCATGGGCGATTTTAATGCCAAAATAGGGGAGGACAACACCGGATACGAAGAGGTGATGGGGAGACAGGGACTAGGCTTGGAGATGAGTGAGAACGGGGAGAGGTTTGTAGACTTTTGTGCTCTAAACCGACTTGTCATTGGAGGCAGCATCTTCCCACACAGAAGAATACACAAAGCAACTTGGGTCTCACCTGACCATACAACAGAGAACCAAATAGACCATATCTGCATTAGCAAGAAATTTAGAAGATCCCTTCAAGATGTTCGAGTGAGGAGGGGAGCAGATGTCGCCTCCGACCACCATCTGCTTACCGTAAGAATGAAGCTCAAGCTAAAGAAAAGCCGCACAGAGACAACAAGAAGACAGCGCTATAATGTAGGCCTCCTGAGAGAAACTGGAGTTAGAGAAGAGTTCAAACTGGTGCTGTCCAACCGGTTTCAAGCGCTACAGGAGCTAGTAAATGAAGAGGAGGCGGTCACCACAGAGCAGCAGTGGAAGGCAGTTAGAGAGGCTCTGAACTCAACCTGCAAAGACACTGTAGGGTTCAGGAAACACCATCACAAGGACTGGCTGTCGGCACAGACCTTGAAGAAGATAGAAGTGAGGAAGCAGAAGAAAGCAGTTGTCAGCAACAGTCGCACGAGAGCAGCCAAAGTAAGGGCACAGGGGGAATACTGGGAAGCCAACCGCGAGGTGAAGAGGAGTATCAGGGCAGACGAGGGCCTGCACAGACAGCCTGGCAGCAGAGGCAGAAAAGGCAGCAGGCAGCGGCAACATGAAACAGCTCTACGACATTACCAGAAGATTGTCAGGCCAGTATGGCCATACAGAAAGACCAGTAAAAGACAAAGAAGGTAAGCCTATTGCAGACAGAGCAGACCAACTCGACAGATGGGCCGAGTATTTTGAAGAGTTACTGAACAGACCTAGCCCACCCGACCCCCCAGACATCCAGCCGGCAGAGACCGACCTACCCATCAGCTGTGACAGACCCAGCCGGGAAGAGATCAGAAGAGCAGTGGCATTTTTGAAGAACGGCAAAGCAGCAGGCCCAGATGGCATCCCAGCGGAGTCTCTGAAAGCAGACCTAGAGACAACGGTGGAGATGCTGTACCCACTGTTTGGAAAGATCTGGGAAGAGGAGGTGATGCCGGCTGACTGGAAGGAGGGGTACCTAATCAAGCTTCCCAAGAAAGGCGACCTCAGCAAGTGTTCCAACTACAGAGGAATCACCTTGCTGTCAGTACCAGGAAAGGTCTTCAACAGGATCATCCTGGAGAGAATGAAGAGCTCCGTTGACCCCCAGCTGAGAGACCAGCAAGCAGGATTCAGGAAGAACCGATCATGTACAGACCAGATCGCCACTCTCCGCATCATCGTGGAACAGTCTCTGGAGTGGAGCTCCCCGCTGTACGTCAACTTTGTGGATTATGAGAAAGCATTTGACAGTGTGGACCGAGAGACTCTGTGGAAATTCCTACGACACTACGGTGTACCCACAAAGCTCGTCCGCCTGATCAAGAGCAGCTACGATGGCATGACATGTCGCGTGATCCACGAAGGGCAGTTCACCAGGGAGCTCCAGGTCAGAACTGGTGTCAGGCAGGGGTGTCTGCTGTCTCCGTTCCTCTTCCTACTGGCCATAGACTGGGTCATGAAGATGACCACAGAGCACAGACGAAGTGGAATACAGTGGACACTGTGGACACAGCTTGACGACCTCGATTTTGCAGACGACTTGGCATTACAGGACAAGACCACGAGGCTTGCTGACATCTCGTCCCAAGTGGGCCTCACCATTCACAAACAGAAAACAAAGACAATGAGGCTGAACGCAACCAGGGAAGAACCAGTCTTGCTTGCTGGCACCCCGTTGGAGGAGGTGGAGTCCTTCACCTATCTCGGGAGCATCATAGACAAAAAAAGGCGGCACTGATGCAGATGTCAGAGCACGAATCGGTAAAGCCAGAGCAGCCTTTCTCCAGTTGAAAAAAGTGTGGAGTTCCAGAGAGCTGTCACAACACACCAAAGTCCGGATTTTCAACTCCAATGTAAAAGCAGTTCTCCTATATGGAGCAGAGACTTGGAGATTGACAAAAACTACAGTCAACAGAGTACAGACCTTCATGAACAGTTGCCTTAGAAGAATTTTGAAAATCCACTGGCCAGAGAAGATCAGCAACGTCAGACTCTGGGAGAGAACAGAGCAGATAACAGCAGAGAATGAAATTGGGCGAAGAAGATGGGGATGGATCGGTCACAGTCTGAGAAAGCCAGCTGCCAGTATCACTAGGCAGGCATTGTCATGGAACCCCCAGGGAAAGAGGAAAAGAGGTAGGTCGAGACACTCCTGGCGTCGAGACCTCCAAGCAGACATCAAAAGACAGGGAACTACCTGGAGTAGAATCGAAGAAGAAGCACAGGACAGGAGTTGCTGGAGGTCTCTCGTCGACGGCCTATACCCAGGTAGGGGTGACAGGCGTAAGTAAGTAATAAATAGGCAAAGGGTAAAAATATTAGTGGTAATGTGGGGACTTGCATTTAGGGGTGGATCTAGTTAACCCCCTTAAGCATGCAACTACCAGTACTGTGAACAGTAAAGTGGCTGCAAGAGTGTTAAAAGTGTTTCCCTGTGTAACAGACATAGTTTTGACCCCATCACTGCCGGCATGTAGAAATGACTAAATCTACCGTAGCTGTCTGTAGTATATGAATATAAATGAAGTCAGCAAGAGACATAGATCCACTTGGGCCCCCACAGCTGAAGGGCTCATGAGGATCTATGCCTGTTGCATTTTAGTGTTGCTCATATTCTTGCAGTGAAGGGGTTAACTTTTGCCAATTTCTTTTCAGAACCCTGTGTCGGGTAATGGCTTCCAGGGTCTGAAGACACCAACACCTGTTACCACCAAGGACAGCAGAAGGACATCAGTAACAAGCATCGCTGATGCCAGTCCTGGGGTGATAGCTGTACCAATGTATCGAGACTATTCCAAATTCCCTGATTTAACCGCTGCCCCCAGTGTTGGTGATCAGATAGCTTATAAGGTAAATGTGCATTTTACATCTTCTTTCACCCAGCACTATAACTATGTTGGCACAATGTAAGCCAGTTATCCCATTTAACCCCATGGTCGCATTTTGGAGGTGTCCCCCAACGACCATGTATCAGCTGCAGGAGATGGATCAACCATGATAACTCAAGGGTAGTGCCATATTAGCTTGGTGCCTGATGGTGCCAAGCTAATCTTGTACTACCCTCGAATTATGGTCAATCCATCTTCTGCTGTACTGTGTTGGGGCAAAATGGGTTAAGAGCAGTCTGAGCACAGAACTTGGCAATCCAAATTAAACATATTGTGATGAATACAGTATCGTATCAGCTTGATTGTCTTCATTATAGACACATAATACATTTTGTGTATACATTGCATAATTTCCCGTTGCTTTTTGTTTTCGCAACAGGTGCTTGAGCTTGGTGAAGATTATACACCTGGAGAATCTGATTATAAGGTAATTTACAACCTAAAATAACTCTGGTATAGTCCGTTGAGTGAAGCTTGCCTGTGTTTTCCACTTAGCTTTTGAAGAAGACATATTTCTGGACAACACTAAAAACAAAAAGTGATCACCAAACTTGGTCCTAATATACTGTATCTAAAAATGTAGATGTTTTAGCCACGAGATCATGAGATTATGGATATGACCTACTTAGAAGTAGAAGTATATTTTTAGTTAGGCTTCAGTCACTACTGACCTGCATCAGCTGGGTCCGTTTTTCACACACTCTTTCAATGGCTTATTAATATGCACTGTGTGCCTTGCATGTAGAAAACTTCGACCATTATTCCTGTGGCTTAAAAAAACAGCACCAGCTGATGAATGATTTTCGGCCCATAGCCCTTACCTCATTCGTGGCCAAATGTTTTGAAACGCTTGTCTGTAATCAGCTGATCATGTCTGTGTCTGCTAGTTTAGATCTGCCACAGTTTGCCTAAAGGGCGCATAGAGGGGTAGATTATGTATTTCTGACTCGTGTGAATTTGATAGCCAGTCTATCAGGCACTACTGTGCGAGTACTCATCATGGATCTGTCCGCTGCCTTTTCCACCATTCAGCACCTTGTAATGTTATAAAAACTGATTGATCTCAAAGTCTGCGCTGATCTTATTATGTGGGTCAGAAGTTTTTGTGTGTGTGATCGACCTCAGCAGATTAGTTTGCAAGATCGTCTGACAGATCTCTGATGAGCTGACCAGTACTGAACACAGGTGCCCCCCCAGGGGTGCGTTCTCTCCCTTGTCTTGTTCTCCCTCTACGCTAACGATATTAGATGCAGCGATCCTTTCCTATGCCTGTTGAAATATGCAGACGACATGGCACTCGTTGCTTGTCGGAAGGACAAATTCACTCTCTCATGATATTTTTTCCAAAATTGATTCTCTCGGTCTGTCTGAAATCAAATTAGCTGGAGCTAGATATTGGTAAAACAAAAAAAATGGTCTTCATAAATGGCAGGGGAGGGGAAACTTAGTCAGCACGTAATAACCTTCATCCCATTTCTCTTCTATCTGTTTTATCAAAGCCACTTGAGAAGCATGTTCAGAAGCATCTTCTCCAGTACCTCGAAGAATGGTCCTTGTTAAACAAGTTCCAGTCCGGGTTTAGACCTAAACACTCGTGCCACTCAGCATTAGTACATATGATTGATTCTTGGCTAGATAACACCAACAATAACAAAATGTCTGGCATGGTATTCTTGGACCTGAAAAAGCAATCGATCTTATAAACCATGAAATCTTGCTGAAGAAACTTCATGTTTATTTTAACAACAGCAGCCCCTCAGCCCTTTCATTTTTTAACTCTTACCTTTCTGCAAGAACACGAGCTGTCTATGTACATGGCAACTATTCCACAGAGGGTAAGGTGGAGCTTGGTGTTCCTCAGGGTTCGGTTCTGGGCCCATTGTTATTTTGTATCTTTATTAATGATTTATCATTACATATCACATGTGCTAGTGCTGAGTGTGACATGTTTGCTGACGATTCAACGCTGCATGCGGCTGGTAAAACTGTAGCTGACATAACTAACAGCCTCCAGCAGAGCCTACAAGAAGCCTCTGAATGGTGCAGTAGTAATAGAATGATAGTCAATCCAACTAAAACAAAAAGCATGCTAGTCACAACACGACAGAAACATCAGCTGCAACCTGCGCCTCTAGTCTAAACCCCTCATTTGAAGCAGTCCCCATAGAGCAAGTACAGCAGCACCGTTTACTAGGGGTAATTGTAGATAACCAACTCAGTTGGCAGCCTCATCTTGTACAAATCGGAAAGACAATTTCAAAGAAATGATTGTTACTGTCTAAACTGAAAGCGGTCAGTAATTTGATCACGCGTGAACTATTTTTCAATGGATACATCAAGCCCCACATTGATTAGCCAAACTAATTATTCCTAGTTCCTCTCTACCCACTGAGGCGAGGCTTGAGGCAGCTGAATTCCTTCCTCTTGGCAAACTCTTAGTATTTAACAAGTGCGTGCTAGTGCACAAAGCTCTTAAGGGTAATGGCCCCCGGCTACTTATCGGAACTCTTTACTCTTACTGAGAAGAGATGCAGCACTTCTCAGAACAGCCTGAGCATAAAGTGGCCCTGCATTGATTTGTATAAATCCAGTTTGTCATACTCAGGCGGTTTCCTGTGGAATTTTCTTCGCTCGCATCTACAACATGTTGATTCCCTAGCTGCGTTTAACGCAAAACTGTACAAGCATTTATCCCAGGCAACGTAAATTTAATTATCTCTTGTTGTCTAAACATATATTCCTTTTTATTATTCTAAATTTCTTTTTATGCAATTATTATTTCTTGATCATACCACTTGTGCTCATGTGCCGTTTGTGGGAGTGCTTCCTGTATGGGCCTGGTCGGGGGATGCGGCTTGGGTGCACTATTTATTCGAGCAATGTGCTTTGCATGTCATTCGAGTGAAGTTATCCTTGTGGTGTCCCCCCCCCCCCCCACCCACCCACCCCTCCTCCCCCCCTCCCCCCCCTCCTCCCCTCCGCCCCCTCCTCCCCCCACCCCCCCTCCCGGCTGGGATTGTCCGGGGAGGGCTCCCGCAAATGGTGATTATGACACGTGCATACATTTTCGTATGGTTACCTCTGTGGTTTTTTAAAAATTATTGTTGCTGTTTGTAGTGTTGTTGTAATTCACATTACTTTCGATGTTGTTTGTGAGTGTAATGTAACTTTGCCTGTTATTGTATGTCAGTAGATGTAGCAAGGACAGATTGGAAGAAAGTCCTGTGCGCCCAATATCTCGATCCTTGATAAATTAAGTTTCAGTCAGTCAGTCTCTTTTACAGAAGTCTTGTTGAGAGCATTCTCTCCTCCAACATTTCTACCTGGTATGGTATCCTCATAGTAAAACAGAAAACAAAGTTAGGTCACGTTGTCAACATGGCCAGCAAAGTGATCCATCAGAAACAGAAGCAGCTGTCGACGGTGTATGACTCCGTCAAAATCATTTTTGACAACCCCCTCCACCCTCTTCATTTCTGTCAAGTGGGAGGCTTAAGGTTCCTTTGGCCCGGAAGAATGTTTATAAAAAATCTTTTATTCCTTCTGCTGCTGTGTTGAATGCTGCTATGAAATGAATTTGTGTGGGTGTCAGTGCGTGCATGTGTGTATGTACGAGTGGTAGGGTTGTTTGTACACCATCAGTATTGTAAGCTTGCTGTGATTGTATTATAATTTCTCAGTACAGCTTGTTTAATAATTGATTAACTTTGATTGTGTTTTATTTAGTGCCAATAATACCTTAGGACTTAATATGTGCAAGTGTCAAACAAAGGTTTTAGTTTTTAAGATAAGGTTCCGAGTTTAATCTATTTTAATTTGTCTCTTACTGACATACTGAATCTGTGCTGAACGCAGTGTGTGTGTGTGTGTGTAAGGTAAGAGTTATTTATAATTTAATATGTGTGATGCCAAAATAATTTAATAATAAGTTTTTATGCGTTTTTCATTGTTATGTCTTATTATATTAAATCTTTTAGAAACAACAGAACACATGGAACCTAAAGACAGTTTTTTGTTTATTTATTTTAAAACAGACAATAAAGTTTTCTTGAATCTGGAATCATTGATGCTGAAACTGTGTCAAGCTATGCCTGGATCAGACACATTGCAAGACCAAACTATTGAGCATTCAACATGGAGAGCATGAACTTGGCAGGAAGAAATATGTGTCAGTGTTTCTGAGCAGGGCTCGATCAGGGTATATTTTAGCAGGTTTAAATAGGTCACGTTCAAAATTTCCAGAGGGCAGTGGCTAAATCATTATTGTCAGGAATAATGAAATTTGAAATGAATTAGGACCAACGTTGGTGACCATCTTTCTTCTTGGAGTTGTCATCTGCATTCAAAAGTTATTTGCAAAAAAACCCGAGGCAAGCCTTGCTCAGATGGTCTTTAACCTCTTGATAAATTCAGCAGCACAATAATACAGATATGATCTAAATTTATAGCCCACAGGTACCTGAAAACACTGAGACTGACATGTACATTGATTTTATTCTTTTTGCAGGAAGCAGAGGTTCTGAAGTTTGACAGCAGCAGCAAGACTTTACTTGTGAAACTGCTCAGCATTGGAAGCAAACAGAGTAAGATCTTTGTAGTTAGCTCATGAGTGCATTTAACATTCATTTTCTAACATTTCCAAACACACTTTAAGTGTGTTGATCATCACAATCCTTTTTCAGTCAGTTAGGGGACACACTACAAAGGTCAGTGTTCCTTGAGGTCTATGTCTCAACAAGCACACTTTTTCACTATGTTGTACCACCAACAACAAAAAACATTGCAGATAGACTTCTCTTGGTGCCAGAAGAAAAAATGGGAAAGTTTAAATGAAAAAAAAAAAGTTTTAAATTTACAAAAATAATATGTATGAGATATGAACGATGTTGAAGTAAACTGCTTCATGATGGCAAAAACAATGGAGTTGTAACTTTTGAGGTGTTATATCTGTTTGATTCAACCTGACACGCCATCTCCCCCATTATTAGAATGGAAAGGTATTCAGACACACCATAACAAATCACCCAATTTGTTGGAAAGAAAAGGGGAGACTGCCAGTGCTAATATTTTAGGAAGTTTACAAAGTAAAGGAGGTAAAAGCACTGTCATGGGAGAGAATTGTGCTGTATTGACCAATGATCATAGCTCTAGTTTGATCGAAGCACAAAAACAAACAAAACAAAAAAGATAGGAAAGGGGGGGTGTGCTAAGTAAGTGACTGGAAGCAATGCATATGGAAGCCCCTCCCTCCACCAGTATGCCGAATTGTGTGCTGATGAGGTCGCCTAGACCAAAACAGCTGTCCACGCCAGCGAATTATCTGGACCCCCCCCCCCCCCCCCCTTGGGGGACCTAGATTTAAATTTCCATGCACCAAGGGGCTGGAACAGTGGGATATGTGATATGCCCCCCTTCGGGAGGGCTTCCATATGCATTGCTTCCAGTCACTTACTTAGCGCACCCCCTCTTTCCTATCTTTTTTGTTTTTGTGTGTGTGCTTCGATCAAACTAGATCTATGATCATTGGTCGATACAGCACAATTCTCTCCCCTGACAGTGCTTTTACCTACTTTACTTTGTAAACCACCCAATTTGTTCTCTTTTTTTCATCCCTTTCTTATTGTAACCAAAGTAATTTACATAGAACGAGTGTTGTTGGGACCTCAGCAAAAATTGTTTTTGTTTCTGACTTTAGATTTATCTGACATTAACTGTGAAGTAGGCTGTACATTTATTAGGCTGTTTCTTGCTATACCCTCCACCCCCCTCCCACCTTTCCCTTCTCTGACAATGGTGCATTATTCTAATTCTGGAAGACATGATCTCTTCTTGATAGGTAACTGATCCACCCCTGGACTTAGTACATATAAGCAAACCAAAAACATTTACCTGTAGTGTTCATATAGTGGTAGTCACTCTCACCGTCTTCGTGTGCAGAGAAGAGAAAATCTGGACGGTTTGACATGCCTGAAGATACAGCAGACGATGGAGAGACAGTAAGTGAAACGTAATGCTAAGTAGAGAGTTTGGACTGTCATCGGTAAGTACCTGTACATATACCAGCTTTGTATACAACAGTAGTTAACCCATTTAACCCCACAGAGGTTTTTCCTAACGACTGTACCATTTGCAGGAGATGGACTATTGATGATTCAAGGTTAGTGCCAGATTAGCTTGGCGCCTTGCGGTGCCAAGCTAATTTGGCATGAACCTTGAATTACCATGGTCGATGCATCTCCTGCTGTAGGTAGCGCATGTGCAGTCGTAACTCCGAATAGGTGTATTCCAACCTTTACACTCATACACTCTAGCCCCTTGGCCTGCTGTTGCGCGTTTTTGTCATGGGGAATTCTACAGGAATCAACTTGACAATAAGTGTTACAGGCAGGCAAAGGGATAAGTTTGAGTCACCTTGTTGGTTCTGCCTTTTCTGATCCAGATAGACATGATTAAATTTTGTTTAGTGTAAATTAGCATTGTGTGAACTTTCTGTTGAAACAGGCAACTGTGGAACTTGCTTCAATGCTGGCAGCCAAACTGTTGACCACGCCTTCCTGATGTATCATCCAGTGGGACTCGTTCTTATCACAGCTGAGCATGATCAAGCCAATCACTTGCACACTTGCAATCTATCATCATTTTCTTCTTGTTAATACCTCTTTGGGGATAAGATGAGCCGTATTTTCATACTTGTATCGATTCAATTTTATTTTCGCTTCATGGCTTTTATACAGCTACTGAATAATCAGATTCTTTGTCCCGATAGTCGCCAGTATGGGTATTCTTTGCATTCCAGTCGAAAAATTGGCATATCAAGGCCTAGTTTTTACAGAAATTCGCAGCAGAAGTGAGTGACCAGTACAGTGTTCAAGCATGCTGTACGAGTTAGCTGAATAAAGTGTCAAAATGAAACGGTACAATATTTGCATCTTACGTGTTCTATCAATGCAGAATACATTGTACTGCTCACTTATCCCCTGTAATACTTTATGGGTGTGCATGTTTTGTTTTGATTTTATTTTATCATGAACAATCAAAAGATTCTGATTTAATGTCATGTTATAGCATACACTCCAGCAGACAAACAGTGATGCATGTACAATGACTGTAACCTTATGAGCTCTATATACCTTTGGCTGTTGGTAGCGTGCTCACCTTGATACAGATTACTGCTGACCACCAAACGGATATTGATGTATGCATCAGAATCATGAATATTCCTCCGATTTGCATGTCACCAAAAGATGATGCAATAAAGATGATAGAACTTAGTGTTGTGCTTTAAGCTTGATTGTGAAGGATACATGCAAGTTGTGTGTGTCTTTCTTAGTGTTTTCATTGCTTATAATACAAAAAAGTGATCACATTTCTTGGCCCATCCATTTGAATTATTGCTGATAAAGAATCTGTCTTTTTACAGCAGGTGTAACTCCCAATGACCCACAGTCTTTCAGAGCGCCTCTCATCAACAGCTGTGGATAATTGCCTAGTGTTGCTGCTGATAACGCTATACAACACTTCACAGCTATAGATGCGCGGCGCCTTGAATGAGTTATGGTGCATCCTGAGCTGAAGCGGTCAGGGTTCATGCTGTTGTGTTGGTAAATGAGATCTCTAAACCTCTTGCAGATGGAATGACCTCAATCTCACGTCAGCGGTATATAAATCTCGATGATACACCCTTCATCTTCAGCATGACTAGGCTGAGAGACGGTCATCTAGTAACCAGTCATATTGAATGTGACTGGTACATCTGCGGTATACTGTAGAAAAGCATAGGATCGTGTGCTGTATTTAGAGACCATTTGGACACCCTTGTTACTTCACACACACAATGCTTTTAATGATATTCTGTTTCTGCTGAACTGACAACATGGGACTGCTTTAATTTTCCACCTCTTAAAATTAATCATGTACACGTGCTACTTCTGTCTTTAAAAAGACTACCAGAAAACTGAGCGAATACATCCCTTAGCAATGCCACATGATCCACATCTAGGTAGGTGTGTCGGTCAAATCATTTTTTTCATTTGTTTTAATGGGTCAATTACAACAAGTTACATAACAAGGTACCGGTACACGGTCTACTACCGTTATGGCCAGTTGTAATAGGTGAAACACAGACCTGACCTACAAACTTGCTGAGCTCATTAGGTAATGGAACCTTGCTAAGGGATGCATTTGTTTACACTCTTCAATGGTATACTGCAGATGTACATGCAGTGACATTCCGAATGCGATCATAAACTTTCATCTGGGATTGGCTTGGTCACATGATGAACTGTGGACACACACATGCGTTTTTTCAGTATGTTTTCAGTATAAGTATTTTCAAGGGAAGCAACCCTTGTTTTGCTTTTTGTTAGTGATGTTACTTCCCTCCTAGGTTAGCAATGGTGTCATTCTTGTCCATCTTCTGTGTCGACTGTTCAGTACAGTAAAGACATATATATTTGCATTGATGCTGGGATATTGCTGCAAATGCATCTCTTGCTCTGTATTAAGAAAAAAATTATAGCATTGTGATTATTTGAGAGGTAACAAAAGTGTATAAGCAGTAAAGACCTCTTTGTTAGACAGCACATGCTAGCGAAATGTAGGCAGGAATTGAATCGAGGTTTGCACACACCATAACAAATTGGTCACATGTCACACTTTTAAGCCATTGTATGCAGGGGATGACCTTTTGATTTTTGAGAACAGTGTATTTCTAAATCATTGATACGCGTAACTAGCATCAATCAAGACGAGTAAATTACAAACCTACGGTCTTTTTTCCATATACCTTAGTGGTTACCTTTATATGCAGTCATCTGCTCATAGCGACCACCACAATTTACTCCCTTTATTTTATACTGTATTACGTCTTTTTCTTACAACAGCTACCTGTGCATAATGCTTGCGGCCAGCTGTTGTCACTCCTGACCTCTACTTGACCCTTCATATAGCACCCCACCCGGGTCTGCCCTGGGTGACTTGGATGGGGTTGACTACTTTTTAGTTCCCAGGGTCACCCTGGTCAGCCCCACAGGGTGGGTTTCCCTTCTACTTTGGGGCATGGGTTTCTGTCTACCCTTGGTCCATTCACCTGTATTTGCCTTTTTAAAACTCTCCCAACTGTCTGCACTGCCTGTAGCTCTTGATA
Organism: Semisulcospira habei; assembly: GCA_036245525.1. NCBI lineage: Eukaryota > Metazoa > Mollusca > Gastropoda > Semisulcospiridae > Semisulcospira > Semisulcospira habei. The sequence goes on along the minus strand of BTPG01000008.1, from coordinate 170,072,045 downwards.
TTGGATGTGTGTTGCTAAATGGTCTTAGCTTTATTTAGGCCCCATGGCGTAGGTTTACTTAACGTATTGGACTGGCTGGCGACATACATTCAATATTCTGTTGGTTTTTTTTTTAGAAGCAGTGCAGGCACGTCCTGAGAAAGCCTTGTTGCTGTCAGGATGTTAAGCAATGTACAATCAATCGATCAACCTTCATATAGCAACCACTTTGAGTCCAAGCGCCACTTGTGTAAGCTCAGTCACCAATGAAAGGTTGTTCTCCGTCTATCGCCAGAGGTCCCGATGTGCCTTTACATCAGTCTTGTATGCTCGGTCAAACAGGACAGGTCGCTTTTTTTTCACCATCACCTGGCCATTTACGTCTCTCACACCTTGGTTGAAAGGTGCATAGATATATTTTGATCAGAGCGAATTTGTATGGGCTCTTTTCATCATAAGACTTTCTGAAAAATACTGTTAGTCTTGTGAAGAATCTTTGAAAAATTCAAACTGTTTCATATTGGTGCTGTGTTTCAGTGTCTGGTCACAGTACATTGTGTATATTATTATGTTCGGTTTGATATGTGACAGTATGGTCGCATATCCTAAAAACAGTCCTTAAAGAAAGTTGTGCTTATGTTGAACTAGACGACTGAAGTGATCAAACTTAAGGAACAAGGGTATGCCAGACACTAGCTGTTCATTGGAGTTTGTTTCTTTATGTAACGGCCACCAGTTTTCCCCCATTCCCTTTGTGGTCATTGTAGCAAGTTTGACTATTGGAAATCTTTTACATGCGTATTACTTTGTGTTTTTCATTCAATTGCAAAGTATAAATCGACCAGTTTTCAGCTTTGTCACATTATTGTCGCAAGTAACACACTTGTCAGCAGCTCATTATTGGGTCAACTTAGCTCGTTTTCTGGCACATTATTTATAGTTCAATTTTAATCTGTTTTCATTGACCCGTCTACAGGCCAAAATTGTAATATGTAGCAAAGATGTCCCGTTCATTTCTACGACATCATGACTTGCTTCCAGTGGCCATAATATTTTTCAGTTTTGTGTCTGTTCAGTAACAATTAATACTGAACATGTAGGTTTCCTCTTTTTTACCAGTAGATATGATTGAAAGATGAGAAGAAGGGTGAATTTGAAGTGCAAAGGTTCCTGATAATGACCGAGGTTAACATACATCATTTGCTGGAGGTAGAGGACGTCGCATGGGTTGAAAAAACCGACATCACAACAGGCTGGGAACCAGAGCCTATAAATTGTCATGTCTTTGCCTTGATAACCACTTACCATCTGCATTTAATACAAGTTTCTAAACTCGGCTTGCCTTGTCGTGTATTTTTGTTTGATTTTCAGCTATTTTTTCCTTGTTAATGTTGCATGTAACACTGTGACAGCAACCTTTACTTTTGCTTTCTCATTAATTTTTTTTTTTCCTGTTTTAGTACATTGTCTTGAATAACGTTGAAGACGAAGATGATGGCAATTAACTGAAAATAAGGATATATGGAAACATTCTAAAGTGGCGCCCTGTGCGTTACCTTGTGACAAATTCACTTGGTCAGTACGTGGTTCCAAGGTTGGTGCTGATGCTGTGCATCCTACCTCTGCAGCTTTCTTCAAACCATTACATCCTGAGGCTGATTTTTTTTTTTTTTAAATTGCTTATTGTCCTATAAACACTACATTACAGATTAGGAGATAGATCCACCATTTTGGTTCAAGGGTGGTGCCAGAATAGCTTGGCATCTGAGGCGCAAAGCTATTCTGGCACCACCCTTGAACTATCATCGAATTAATTTCAAGGAGTAGTGTATCGGGATGAAAAGGGTAAATAGTGTACATCACCCACCAACACCAATCTTGTCATTGTCGATAATATTGCAGTTGCAACCATCTTTGTCGCACTGTAATGCACGTGAAAACGGAACAAGGCACTGATTTTTCTATGATGGTATACGATTTTCGGGCCATTTAGCCTTCTCAGAAGCTGAACAATCATATATGCAATTTGATTTTCGACACGATTTCAACATTTTGGGTATCAATTCTGGAAAACAACTCGTATATATAAGTTATTGGTAGCGGGGGTTTGGTACACGGACCCTTGTAGGCCTGAGGGAGGTCAAAGGAACCATTGTACCCCCAAAGGCCTGAGGGGTACAATGGGTCCTTTGACCTCCCGAAGGTCTACAGGGGTCCGTGCAGCAAGCCCCCCCCCCCCCCCCCTTTTATACAACAAAACTGGCATCCACCCCACCCAGTCTCCTGTTCCCTTTTAGGTGCCTTTTACTTATAGAAGGGACTTTTCAGATATGTCGCGGTGGGACNAATTTAATAGTATGTCCATGATGTCGAAGACGGGCAGTCCTAACCCTCTGACAACTGAAGTAACAAGATAAAAATTACGTCATGTGTAGTTGCACCAACCTCGCTGCTCCTCGCGCTGGGACCATACGGCGTTGAGGCGCGTCCCCTGGGTGAAAGGGGTGCACCGAATGAAATATCTTGAAGGTGCCATGAACCAACATGGTCTAAGGGAAGGAGACCCCGACAGAAAACCCCTGGTTCTCCTAGTAAGGGGGTTGGGCGTGGGGGTAGCTTACGCACCCTGCAAATAAGGAAACGGCTAGAGAAACGCCGACGAATAGACCAACAGCAATTCCTTTTCTGGAGCAGAAAATTTATGACGTGGTGAAAGCCGGAAGTTCAGTTCGGAAGCCACAAGACCGAACTGCCTCTCTCTATCCAGGGACACAATCATGGGCACATGGAATGTCAAGACCATGTACCAGAGCGGCAAGGCCGTCCAGATAGCAGCGGAAATGCAAAAGTACAACCTTGCCCTGCTAGGTATCGGTGAAGCCAGATGGACGCAGTCTGGTCAGAAAAGGCTGTATTCCGGACATGAAGGGGAGCTGGAATGGCCCCCATAAAGAAGGTGTAGCATTCATGCTGTCACCAGTGGCACAGAGAGTGCTGATGGGCTGGAAACATCTTGGGCCAAGAATTATCACGGCAGCCTTTAGAACCAGGAAAAAGATTAAGCTCAACGTCATCCAGTGTTATGCGCCAACTAATGACAGTGACAGGAAGAGCAACGAGTTATACGACCGACTCCAGAGTGCTGTGGACAAATGTGCGGCGCGAGACATCACCATCGTCATGGGCGATTTTAATGCCAAAATAGGGGAGGACAACATCGGATACGAAGAGGTGAACACCAGATACGAAGAGGTGATGGGGAGACAGGGACTAGGGGAGTTGAGTGAGAACGGGGAGAGGTTCATAGACTTTTGTGCTCTAAACAGACTTGTCATTGGAGGCAGCATCTTTCCACACAGAAGAATACACAAAGCAACTTGGGTCCCACGGGACTCCCACCCCACCCGGGTCTGCCCTGGGGGACTTGGGTGGGGTTAGGTATTTTTTAGTTCCCAGGGTCACCCTGGTCAGCCCCACAGGGTGGGTTTTTCTCTCTATTCTGGGGCATGTGTTTCTGTCTACCCTTTGTCCATTCACCTGTATTTGCCTTTTTAAAACTCTCCCTACTGTCTGCACTGCCTGTAGCTCTTGATATTGGATGTGTGTTGCTAGATGGTCTTAGCTTTATTTAGGCCCCATGTGTTAGGTTTATTTAACGTATTTGACCGGTTGGCGACATACATTCAATGTTCTGTTTAGTTGTTTTTTTTTTTACAAGCAGTGCAGGCACGTCCTGAGAAAGCCTTGTTGCTGTCGGGACGTTAAGCAATGTACAATCAATCAATCACGGGACTCCCACCCGACCATACTACAGAGAACCAAATAGACCATATCTGCATTAGCAAGAAATTTAGAAGATCCCTTCAAGATCTTCTCTTTTCTTCTTCGAGATGTTCGAGTGAGGAGGGGAGCGGATGTCGCATCAGACCACCATCTGCTTACCTTAAGAATAAAGCTGCACAGAGATGCACGAGAGCAGCCAAAGTAAGGGCACAGGGGGAATACTCGGAAGCCAACCGCAAGGTGAAGAGGAGAATCAGGGCAGACAAGAGGGCCTACACAGACAGCCTGGCAGAAAAGGCAGCAGGCAGCGGCAACATGAAACGGCTCTACAACATTACCAGAAGATTGTCAGGCAAGTATGGCCATACAGAAAGACCAGTAAAAGACAAAGAAGGCAAGCCTATTGCAGACAGAGCAGACCAACTCGACAGATGGGCTGAGTATTTTGAAGAGTTACTGAACAGACCTAGCCCACCCGACCCCCCAGACATCCAGCCGGCAGAGACCGACCTACCCATCAGCTGTGACAGACCCAGCCGGGAAGAGATCAGAAGAGCAGTGGCATTTTTTTTTTTTTTTTTTTTTTTTTTTTTTTAAGAACGGCAAAGCAGCAAGCTCAGATGGCATCCCAGCGGAGTCTCTGAAAGCAGACCTAGAGACAACAGTGGAGATGCTGTACCCACTGTTTGGAAAGATCTGGCTGCCGGCTGACTGGAAGGAGGGGTACCTAATCAAGCTTCCCAAGAAAGGCGACCTCAGCAAGTGTTCCAACTACAGAGGAATCACCTTGCTGTTAGTACCAGGAAAGGTCTTCAACAGGATCATCCTGGAGAGAATGAAGAGCTTCGTCGACCCCCAGCTGAGAGACCAGCAAGCAGGATTCAGAAAAAAACCCGTTCATGTACAGACCAGAGTCGCCTCAAGCACCAGACGGCGCAGAGAGGACTGAATGAATGAATGAATGTACAGACCAGATCGCCACTCTCCGCATCATCGTGGAACAGTCTCTGGAGTGGAGCTCCCCGCTGTACGTCAACTTTGTGGATTATGAGAAAGCATTTGACAGTGTGGATCGAGAGACTCTGTGGAAACTCCGACGACACTACGGTGTACCCACAAAGCTCGTCCGCCTGATCAAGAGCAGCTATGATGGCATGACATGTCGCGTGATCCACGAAGGGCAGTTCACCAGGGAGATCCAGGTCAGAACCGGTGTCAGGCAGGGGTGTCTGCTGTCTCCGTTCCTCTTCCTACTGGCCATAGACTGGGTCATGAAGATGACCACGGAGCACAGACGAAGTGGAATACAGTGGACACTGTGGACACAGCTTGTCGACCTCGATTTTGCAGACGACTTGGCATTACTGTCCCACACTCATCAACAAATGCAGGACAAGACCACGAGGCTTGCTGACATCTCGTCCCAAGTGGGCCTCACCATTCACAAACAGAAAACAAAGACAATGAGGCTGAACGCAACCAGGGAAGAACCAGTCTTGCTTGCTGGCACCCCGTTGGAGGAGGTGGAGTCCTTCACCTATCTCGGGAGCATCATAGACAAAAAAAAAAAGGCGGCACTGATGCAGATGTCAGAGCACGAATCGGTAAAGCCAGAGCAGCCTTTTTCCAGTTGAAAAAAGTGTGGAGTTGCAGAGAGCTGTCACAACACACCAAAGTCCGGATTTTCAACTCCAATGTAAAAGCAGTTCTCCTATATGGAGCAGAGACTTGGGGATTGACAAAAACCACAGTCACCCCACCCGGTCTGCCCTGGGGGACTTGGGTGGGGTTAACTACTTTTTAGTTCCCAGGGTCACCCTGGTCAGCCCCACAGGGTGGGTTTTCCTCTCTATTCTGGGGCATGTGTTTCTGTCTACCCTTTGTCCATTCACCTGTATTTGCCTTTTTAAAACTCTCCCTACTGTCTGCCTGCCTGTAGCTCTTGATATTGGATGTGTGTTGCTAAATGGTCTTAGCTTTATTTATGCCCCCCCCCCCCCCACCCGGGTCTGCCCTGGGGGACTTGGGTGGGGTTAGGTATTTTTTAGTTCCCAGGGTCACCCTGGTCAGCCCCACAGGGTGGGTTTTTCTCTCTATTCTGGGGCATGTGTTTCTGTCTACCCTTTGTCCATTCACCTGTATTTGCCTTTTTAAAACTCTGCCTACTGTCTGCACTGCCTGTAGCTCTTGATATTGGATGTGTGTTGCTAAATGGTCTTAGCTTTATTTAGGCCCCGTGTGTTAGGTTTATTTAATGTATTTGACCGGCTGGCGACATACATTCAATGTTCTGTTTATTTTTTTTTTTTCACAAGCAGTGCAGGCACGTCCTGAGAAAGCCTTGTTGCTGTCGGGACGTTAAGCAATGTACAATCAATCAATCAATTTATTTATGCCCCATGTGTTAGGTTTATTTAATGTATTGGACCAGCTGGCGACATACATTCAATGTTATGTTTAGGGTTTTTTTTTCACAAGCAGTTCAGGCACGTCCTGAGAAAGTCTTGTTGCTGTCGGGACGTTAAGCAATGTATAATCAATCAATCAAAAAACCACAGTCAACAGAGTACAGACCTTCATGAACAGTTGCCTTAGAAGAATTTTGAAAATCCACTGGCGAGAGAAGATCAGCAACGTCAGACTCTGGGAGAGAACAGAGCAGATAACAGCAGAGAATGAAATTGGGCGAAGAAGATGGGGATGGATCGGTCACAGTCTGAGAAAGCCAGCTTCCAGTATCACTAGGCAGGCATTGTCATGGAACCCCCAGGGAAAGAGGAAAAGAGGTAGGCCGAGAAACTCCTGGCGTCGAGACCTCCAAGCAGACATCAAGAGACTGGGAACCACCTGGAGTAGAATCGAAGGCGAAGCACAGGACAGGAGTTGCTGGAGGTCTCTCGTCGACGGCCTATACCCGGGTAGGGGTGACAGGCGTAAGTAAAGTAACAGAGACAACAAGAAGACGGCGCTATATTGTAGGTCTCCTGAGAGAGACTGGAGTGAGAGAAGAGTTCAAACTGATGCTGTCCAACAGGTTTCAAGCGCTACAGGAGCTAGTAAATGAAGAGGAGGCGGCCACGACAGAGCAGCAGTGGAAGGCAGAGAGGCGCTGAACTCGACCTGCAAAGACACTGTAGGTTTCAGGAAACACCATCACAAAGAATGGCTGTCAGCACAGACCTTGAACAAGTGAGGAAGCAGAAGAAAGCGGTTGTCAACAACAGTCGCACGAGAACAGCCAAAGCAAGGGCACAGAAAGAATACTCGGAAGCCAACCGCGAGGTGAGGAGGAGAATCAGGGCAGACAAGAGGGCCTACATAGACAGCCTGGCAGCAGGCAGAAAAGGCAGCAGCAACATGAAACAGCTCTACGACATTACCAAAAGATTGTCGGGCAAGTATGGCCATACAGAAAGATCAGCAAAAGACAAAGAAGGCAAGCATATTGCGGACAGAGTAGACCAACTCGACAGATGGGCCGAGTATTTTGAAGAGTTCCTGAACAGATCCACCCGACCCGACCCCCCAGACATCCAGCCAGCAGAGACTGATCTACCCACCACCTGTGACAGACCCAGCCGGGAAGAGATCAGAAGAGCAGTGGCATTTTTGAAGAACTGCAAAGCAGCAGGGCCAGATGGCATCCCAGCGGAGGCTCTGAAAGCAGACCTAGAGACAACAGATGAGCTGCTGTACCCACTGTTTGGAAAGATTTGGGAGAAGAGGTGATGCCGGCTGACTGGAAGGAGGGGTACCTAATCAATCTTCCCAAGAAAGACGACTTCAGCAAGTGTTCCAACTACAGAGGAATCACCTTCTTGTCAGTACCACCCCACCCGGGTCTGCCCTGGGGGACTTGGGTGGGGTTAGGTATTTTTTAGTTCCCAGGGTCACCCTGGTCAGCCCCACAGGGTGGGTTTTTCTCTCTATTCTGGGGCATGTGTTTCTGTCTACCCTTTGTCCATTCACCTGTATTTGCATTTTTAAAACTCTCCCTATTGCCTGCACTGCCTGTAGCTCTTGATATTGGATGTGTGTTGCTAAATGGTCTTAGCTTTATTTAGGCCCCATGTGTTAGGTTTATTTAACGTATTTGACCGGCTGGCGACATACATTCAATGTTCTGTTTTGTTTTTTTTTCACAAGCAGTGCAGGCACGTCCTGAGAAAGCCTTGTTGCTGTCGGGACGTTAAGCAATGTACAATCACAATTGTCAGTACCAGGAAAGGTCTTCAACAGGATCATCCTGGAGAGAATGAAGAGCTCCGTCGACCCCCAGCTGAGAGACCAGCAAGCAGGATTCAGGAAAAAACGATCATCTACAGACCAGATCACCACTCTCCGCATCATCGTGGAACAGTCTCTGGAGTGGAGCTCCCTGCTATACGTCAACTTTGTGGATTATGAGAAAGCATTTGACAGCGTGGACCGGGAGACTTTGTGGAAACTCCTACGACATTACGGTGTACCCACAAAGCTCGTCTGCCTGATCAAGAGCTGCTACAATGGCAAGACATGTCGCGTGATCCACGAAGGGCAGTTCACCAGGGAGCTCCAGGTCAGAACTGGCGTCAGGCAGGGGTGTCTGCTGTCTCTGTTCCTCTTCCTACTGGCCATAGACTGGGTCATGAAGAGGACCACTGAGCAGAGAAGAAGCGGAATACAGTGGACACCGTGGACACAGCTTGAATACCTCGATTTTGCAGACGACTTGGCTTTACTGTCCCACACTTGTCAACAAATGCAGGACAAGACCATTAGGCTTGCTGACATCTCGTCCCAAGTGGGCCTCACCATCCACAAGCAGAAAGCGAAGACAATGAGGCTGAACCCAAACAGGGAAGAACCAGTCTTGCTTGCTGGCACCCCGTTGGAGGAGGTGGAGTCCTTCACCTATCTCGGGAGCATCATCGACAAAAAAGGCGGCACTGATGCAGATGTCGGAGCACGAATCGGTAAAGCAAGAGCAGAGCAGCCTTTCTCCAGTTGAAAAAAAGTGTGGAGTTCCAGAGAGCTGTCACAACACACCAAAGTCCGGATTTTCAACTCAAGCGTAAAAGCAGTTCTCCTATATGGAGCAGAGACTTGGAGGCTGACAAAAAACAAAGTCAACAGAGTACGGATCTTCATAAACAGTTGCGACTTAGAAGAATCTTGAAAATCCACTGGTCAGAGAAGATCAGCAACGTCAGACTCTGGGAGAGAACACAGCAGATAACAGCAGAGAATGAAATTGGGCGAAGAAGATGGGGATGAATTGGTCAGTCTGGTAAAGCCAGTTTACAGTATCACTAAGAAGGCATTGTCATGGAACCCCCATGGAAAGAGGAAAAGAGGCAGGCCGAGAAACACCAGGCGTCGAGACCTCCAAGCAGACATCAAGAGACTGGGAACCATCTGAGTAAAATCGAAGGAGAAGCACAGGACAGGAGTCGTTGGAGGCCGTCTCTCGTCGACGGCCTATAGGCCTCCAAGCATATTGTAAGTGAAGTGAACCTCGTTGCTGATTGTACATTTGGCGCGAAGCACCGTGTGTGTGTGTGCGTGCGTATGTATGTAAACACGAGAATCTCCGAGTCCGATATTGCTGTACGCACACGGCTTGAAACCTGGAAAAATGCTTTATTCAAGGGAGCTTCCGAGCATATTGTAACGGGATGTCTCCTTGAAGACATAAAAGACTGTTTATAGGAAGTCGGTTGACCCAGATTAGAGTCCGTTATTTTTGTCATATTTACTTGAAATTGTGGTTAAAGCTAGTTTTGATAAAGACACTGGATGAGTTCGTTAGCCAACTTCTTGAGTAAAAATTATTTCTTTTCAGAAAAAAATAAAACAGTAAAAAACCTTGACTTCTGAAGAAAGTCAGACTGTGGCGGTGATGTAAAAGAAGCAACTCCGTCACCACGCAGACATTGACGCAATACTCTAAATATGACGCAATTCTCTCTCTTGCACGCGCTCTCTCTCTCTTTCTCTCACACATGTGCACATAGATCTCATGCGCCCTCCGGCGCATGAGGATCTATGCTATTTGGAGATGTTTGGAGCATACACGCACACACTGACGCGCTTTCAGGTGAGCTTGCAGGTGTACTTAGTATAGTCGAGTCACTATGTAGCTCGGTAAAGTCGACCTGAATTCAACACAAATCACTTAGAGCAAGACTCATTGCCAGTACTGTGAAATCCTAGTTTTTTTCAGTTTTCGCCATTTTCTCAAGTCTTGAAGCAAAAGTGAAACTCGCATCACGTTAAATATAAACTTGAATTATTTAAAAACAAAAGTGTCCAACTCATGACAAATAACGTTTGACAAACCAATGATGCATATGCGGCACCGCGCCCCTTGTCACAGTCTAGTTGAGTTCACTGTGGCACATCTGCGAGGCTTTTTCAAAACTGAGAAGATATTTCAAGATCAGAATCAGGTCAAGACAAAAGGTAAAGATCATTTACAGCGAGGACAGCTCTCATATTATATCGGATGGGCCTTTGTGGGTTATGGTTCATCCCATCTTAGTTTCGGGGGGGGGGGGGGGGGGTGGGGGGGGGGGGGCAACTGGTGGTGGTTTCGGCCGATTTCGCAACCCTCTTCGCACAGGCCACAAGAGCATTGAGATACGATGCGTAAACCCTCGGGAATAGCATCTCTTAGGTACTTGCTGTACGAACTCGGATCGCAGTGTCTCTATAAACTTGCTAATCACTACGGCGTTCCTGGCAACGGCCGCAGTCGCGAAGATGTTGGGGGAGAAGTAGGATATGTATCTCTCTCACTGGAGATGCACTCTAATGGCGGAAAACCATACTTAAAATCGCCGCCTTCGCCTAGTGCGCGAAGCCTCCATTAACCACGACTGTCGCTCCCCCCCCACCCCCACCTTATCATCGCTGTCGACACTGCAAAGGGGGCCGCCCCCAACGTCAACTAGATCACTCCGCCAGGTGTTCGCTGACGCATTGCACTGAGTATGCCACGTTTATTGAAAGGTATAATGCTGAATTGACATGAAGACATGGAGCGGAATATTGCATTTCTTATTCATCGGGACACATTTTTGTCGTGCATTTTCGAGATAACAGACATTTTGATGCGAACTACGTTTTGCTTGCGGTGTGTCATCCTGTTGTCGCACCTAGCCGTCCCTCGACAATAATGGAAGGTAGCTGATACACACCAGGTGATTCACAGGTTTAGGCGTGTGCTCCCGGTTGGTGCTATGGAAGATCCGTACGAAAGTGCAGATAAATTAAAAGCTATTTTCGACCTGTGTGACGAAGATAAGGACGGATACATAGACGTGGACCATTTCAAGGATCTAGCCAAGGATCACTTCGGAGCCGAGAGTGAAGAGGTAAGGAGGCAGGATCGACAGATCTGTGACATCTAGTGACAGATACATGTATATTATGTCCTTGTTGACAGTGACATGGCAGGCATGATTACCGCTATAGCAACTGATCACAATATATTTTTACATTTAGCGATTTATTTTAAACTACTTATTAACGGGGATCTGCTAACCAGAGTTGGCTGACAACAAAAAAGGAAGTGGCGTGGTGGGGGAGGGGGCAATAGAGAATGTGGCGTGAAGGAAACACGGAAGGTAGCGGTCAGTGACAGCTGATCTGATACATCGCCAGTGATCCAGCTACTTCAGTGTCACGGTTATCGATTGGTAGCTGTCTGCGGTCAGTGTCCTGTTTCCTCAAAGACTTGACATAAGCTGGAAATCAATGGTTCCCTTTGTTGCCATGCTGATGCTGATTATCTCAGGGCCATTACAACTACAAGTGCACACACATGTCATACGAGTTTATATCTTCACACCAGATCTACGTGTGAATGCACTGTCCTGCACTGAATGGTGGACAAATAGGTCACTCAATAGTTTAAGATCAACTGAGTGCATTCTTGTTCATGTTACTTTTTTAGCATGGAATCAGTATTTCTTGATACCAGTTAGCTAATTGGAAACACACACTCCTTAAGGAAATGAACATGTGGGCAGATCTGTGATTTTGGACCTTGCAGCTGAAGCCATTATGTAAAGATCACAGGTCAGCAATATACACACACACGCCCTCTGCCTTCTGATCAGAAACACATGCTTAATAAATGTCACAACTTATTGAAAAATTGTTATTTAATTTAATGCTGTAGATATGGCTGAAGTGATCACTGTCATATACTTTTTAGATCACGGTATCCGGTGTACACTATCCTGTGTTAAACTGTACACAGGGTACACTGTCATGTTGTGTTAATTTATATCAGGCTTTTCAAGTTTCATTTGTGTGCCTGCCTTCACAAGGCAGCCGATTGTGTAGGGAAAGTTGACATCTAGATCCACACTAGTAGCAAGTGAGACTTGGTAAGGCTTGATATACATTAACAGAGGACAGTTCCCCCCCCCCCCCCCCCCCCCCCCCCCCCCATGTACAGTTTAACCTGCACTGGATCATGCTTTGGACTACACACAAACGATGATGTGGGTCCTACAGGACCCATATTTTTCAAAGAGCGATTTAACTGGTTATCCCTGTCCCGATGATGTGGGTGCTACAGGACCCATGCTTTTAACACTATGGTACACATCACCGGAAGCATCCTTATACTTTTTAGTTTTTGTCATCATGGCGGAGAGAAAATGGTCTGAAAGTGAAACTTCTCTGTTTCCCCAGAAACTACAGGTGAAAGCTCACCATTTCCAAGAATCTGAATTAAAACTGGTCGATTTTGCATGGACTTTTCAAGACACCCTTCAATAAAAATTAAAAAAATCAAATAAAGGAAAAATTTGGGTGAGATGCAATTCTCTCATCTTTGACTCTTCACAAACTGTTTGGGTCATGTAGGACCAAAGTCATTCAGACAGGATATTCACCTTACTCACTCTGTAAAAAGTATGGGTCCTGCACGACCCACACCATCATTTGTGTGTAGGAAAAATTCAGACATTGTTTGTTTTTTCATCAATTATTAACATTTTGGCAAAATGTAGTCTTTTATGAGCTTGGAACATTTTTAAAATTTCACTAAAATATTCCCAGTAGTTAATGAAATATTTGCATTAAACACCTTTGGGTCCTTCAGGACCCAGAAAACACAGTGAAGGTTAACACAGGGCGGTGTACTCAAGGTACAGTGTGATAAAAGGTATACAATAGTGACTATTTCAGCCATGAATATGTATGTACTTGTACATCATTGATACGTTTTATTTTGTCTTCAGGAAATAACAGGTGTTATCAACCTACTTGACCCAGAGGGCCGTGGCCAGATAAGCTTTGACGATTTTTGCCGCGGCGTGGAGCAGATCATTGAAATTCAGCAACAAGGTAATTATGAACAATTATTCATATGTTGTTTCTTTTTACATAAATGTGTAGACTATGCAATTTTCATGGTTCGTTTGTTTCATTGTGTGTGAGTTATTGTTTTTTTTTTTGTTGTACTAGTTGGTTAGATGGGAGTTGTGTGTTGTTGTTTTTTTACTGTTGTTTTGTTTGGGGGTTTTTTGTTTGTTTTTTGGTTTATTTGTGTTGGTTTTTTTTTTTTTTTTTTTTTTTTTTTTATTTGGGGGGGGGGGGGGGGGGGGGGCGGGGGAGAATGGATTGTGATATGGGTGGGTGCACATAAATAAAGGCTTGCTTGTGTCCATGTCACATTTTCTATGCGACAGTTCTAACTGCTCAATGCAGAGCTCTATTTTTAGCTTTAACAGTGGGTGGACCTTTCTTTCCACGTGTTGGTAGAAGGCCCGCAGTATTGAAAGGGGTCTATGGGGGTGTGCACAATGGGATTATGAGGGGCAAGGACAGAAAGAGCCTTCCATATTTATTGCATGATTTGAAAGCTTCATGCCTGTTCAAAATGCCCCTTGTATTCAGCCCTGGTATGAGTGGACTCTAACCCGTTTGCACATGCAGGCTTGAGATGGCCTCAGTAGCCTGTTTGATGTGCATCCAGCCACACCTGCTGTTAACAGAACTCATGGGTGATTGTGCAAAAATGTTCTTAGTGTGGCTGGATATAAGGGCTACCTTAAAAGAAGGTTAAATGTTGTAAAATGAAGTACTGTTCTACTCTCCTTCTCAAAACACAGGTTGGAAATTTCTACTGATGTGCACAGGGGGCAGTAGAAAACTTGTTACATGTACCTACTCAGTTCAGTTCAGTCCTCTCTGCGCCGTCTGGTGCTTGAGGCGACGGCAAGGGAGCGCCACTTTTGTCTGTCAGCTGCTATTTTGGGTGCTGTTTGCAGAGTAAGGCCTCTGTTCTTGAGCTCTCGCTCCACGGTTCGGCGCCACGTCTCCTTTGGTCGCCCACGGTTTCTCTTCCCCTGTGGTGTCCATCTCAGTGCCACCCTTGGTAATGAGTCGAGTGACATTCTGCAAACGTGGCCTAGCCATCTCCATCTCCGTGTGGCGATGGTTTCAGCGATGCTGTCTGCGCCTGCTCTCTTCCGTAGTTCCTCGTTTGTAATCATGTTTGGCCAGAAGACCTTCATGATCCGTCGCAGGCACTTGTTCTGGAAGACTTCCAGCTTGCGTTCCGTAGCGGTAGTGGATTTCCAGCACTCTGACCCATATAGAAGGACACTCAGCACGTTGCTCTTAAAAATACGGAGCTTGGTGTGGATGCTCAGGCTTGTGGTCCTCCAGATGGGTTTCAGCATTGCGAAGGCTTGGTTGGCTTTGCTGATTCTTGTGGTGATCTCCCTTGTGCAGTCTCCATCTGTGGTAACCTTGCTGCCCAGGTACGTGAACTCGTCCACCTCTTGCAGAGGTTGGTCATTGATGGTGATTGGGTCGCCCACTATGGTGTTCTTCCTCATGACTTGAGTCTTCCTAATGTTGACCCCGAGACCTATGGAGCTTGCTGACTGTGTCAACTGTTGTGTCTTCTCATGTACCTACTCACATGACTTGAAAATGGAAGGATAGAAGGGGTGTATGGGGTGTCTGGAGAGAGGTAGTACCTTTGTAAACCTGGCAGCAGCACCCATCCGGGTGAACGGGAGCACTGGTCCTCACCCAGCACTCAATTCTCACTTCTGGCTCCAAGAAAGCTGTTAGGGATAACAGTGGCCACAGCCTGGTAAACCGCTTCTGCTAGCGGGCTAAACGATGTGAGGGGCCTATGTGTTGTTACTCATTGGTGGGCAGACCGAGCTCAACAGTCCTGAACGACAGTCGGTCTAGGGGAGGGACCCCCGATACACGTTCCTGGCTGAAGACAGAGATGCAGGAACTCTCAGGTGTCTTGTGTTACTGTGTATGTCACATACAGTGTCTTGTGCTACTGCATGTGTCACATACAGTGTCTTGTGTTACACCGTATACGACTTTCCTATTCTCATGCTGCAGCTAAATAATCACAGGATTGTGAGGTGAGCTATACAGTGAACACCCAGTTATTAATGCACATTTTGAAATATTCACAAGAGTTCATGCACAATGTGTGATCCTCATGAGCGCTTGCACCCTGAGAGATCTTCAAGATCGCGTGTATTCTAAGAGTATCTGGAAAGACTGCAAAGATAAGGATCTTGAGGATCCACAGTTCTGCACAAGACCATGATGTCATCTCGGATTGCGGGAGCTCATGAGAATCTGAAGCACAAATTGGGCTCATGAGAATCTCTCAATATGCACAAAGATATACACTCCTTCTGCATAAGTGCATATGACTGGGAGTTTATGTATATCTCAACATAGTCTGGTCATGTGGCCTTTCTAGCTAGACTTGAAAGCTAAACAGGGTGTAACACAAGACACTGTATGTGATATACAGTGTAGCACAAGACACTGTATGTCAAATACACTGTAACACAAGACACTCTATGTGACCTATGGTGCCCTAAAATATGTGTTCAGCCATAGAATGTTATGGTGTGTTGAAAATACCAGTAGGATCCATGCTGACTGCTTTACCTTGGTGTGCACTAATGCCGACTGTATGTGCCCTGCTCTGTATGGTTTTCTGTCCACAAAACCTACACTTAAAGCAGATTGAATCGGTTACCTAGGCAGGTACCTAATACCATGTAAGAACATGATCGTGTTTGCAGTGCATGGTCTGTACTATTTGCGCAAATGTAAGACTGTATCTGACGCTAAAAAGAAATCTTCTACAATTAAGAAGTTCAAGGTAACAATCCGCTGATTTTTCTGTCCATTTATGTTGACCTTCCCACCTCCTTCCTAGCTACCACCCCCAGCGCTCTCTCTTTCTGCCTTTCACACAGTCTCCACATCCTTTCGTTTCTTTTTACTCATTGTATCTTTCATACACCACTAGGAAAGCATTTCTCATCCTATTGCTACTTCCGTTCTAAAACACCATGAAATAATCACACTGTTTAGCATCATACTTTTTATGTTACTTTTTACCTGGATGAGTGACAAAAATCGATCATACGATGGGGAGTGATTAGTCTGCCACACAGCCTAGCTCATGGGGAGGTGTGAACATGCCACGATGAAGGTGCAGTAGAGTAGCCCTCAACAGTCACAGGCTTAACCTCCAGGCACTTCCTCCACGTGAGTAGTGAGGGGTGTAACAATATGAGGTGAGACTAGGTCAGCAGTTGCACGGATTTTGATGAGTCTCATCAGCCGCAGGAGTTTATCCATGCGACTTGCAGATGGAAGGAGCTTGCTGAAGGATTGTCTAGCGACGTTACACTTACAGCTATTCAGCCCGATAATGAGGGCCTAAGCACATTGGTTAGCAGTAGTAATGGCTGCCTTTGCTTCCTACCCATTGTTTCTTTTGAAAAAAAAAAAAGACTGGTTGAACAGGGACAAAACAATGAAAATCAGTTTGGCATGGAGATGCTTTGTTGGCGCCCAGTCACCTGATTAGGCAGGCACCTTATAAACAAATAAATCTTTTTGTTTTCATCCCTAGGTCACGTCAGGACCAATCTCTTTAGCGCAAACTGTACCACATGACCAAGCTACAAAAACCATTGTAGGGACTAATGGCGGACTTTTTTTTTTGTAGCCCTCTTTCTGGCGCATCTTGTATGCCAGTTTTGTTCTGTAAATGTTCTAAAGTACAAAGTTACTTAGTGTTGTTCGAAACAGCGGGCACACTACTGGGGTTGTTTGTAGCACACATCTGCAGCAGTAGTGTGTAACAGACCACTAAAGAAAGAATCTTTGCGGAATCGAAAACACATGAGCATAGTCCTATGTACTATTCTATTGAAAAAGTTTACATTTTTTTAGGCAGACGGTCACGACCTCTTCCTCTTTGTGGACAGTGCTGCTGGTCATGCAGACAGCAACGTCATGAATTATCTTAAATTACGTCACACGTCTATTATGTATACATGTATATTCTTTTGACGTCAATCATCTCTGGCGTGATCCAAGTCAGACGATTTCAGCTTGCTTTCTTTTATGAAAATAGCTGTAGCAATAAAAACAAATACGTTATTGATAGCAGGGGTTTGTTGCACGGACCCTTGTAGGCCTGAGGGAGGTCAAAGGAACCATTGTACCCCTCAGTCCTTCAGGACCTCCCTCAGGCCTACAAGGGTCCGTGTAGCGAACCCCTGTTACCAATAACTTATATCACATACTGAAATCTGAAAAAAATTACTATGAGCTGGGTCACCCCTATTGCAAAACCAAATTGATTCATTCAGTGCCAGTTGACCTAGCCATGGAATATTTTTACTCCTATGATTTGTTGATTTCACTGTACAGTCGTAAACAATTGGTGAAAAGACCAGAACAAGCCATTTTCAATACTCTATATAGAGCCCCGGCAGATTTCAATATCGAGGTCAAGCATGCAGACTTCATGTATGTCTGCGCAGTTTCAGGTTTGAAAACTTGGCCAATTCATGTGAAAATGGATCTTTCTTATTCTGGGCTTAATAATACATCTAGGGCATATTTAGGGATGTAAAATAATAAGTTATGAAAAATTCTGAAATTTTACGGCTGTACAGCAAAACTGACATAACACCATTTTCTTAAAAGTAAGTCATATTAGGTGAACTAGGATTGTTATAGATAAGTGGTTTTTTATTGATATATTTGCGAAAAACATTGTGCACTCTGATGTCAAATGACCTATACCAAGTAACATCTTTAAAAAAAAAACATTCAGCACTAAATATAGCCAAGCACATGCACTGCAAGGGAACCATGTTGCTGCAGTGTTCTATAGGACAAGTAATCTCACAGCGGCTGAAGTAACAGCTATGGGCAAAGAGTTAAGCAAACACCCCTCCAACTTTTGTCATTTCCAGGGCTTTTGTGTTTGTTTCTTTAATTTTTGTTTAACTCGTGCCTGAGGTATGAAATAGCTACATTTTGGATTTATCCTCTGAGGACTGCATTACAATTCAGGATGCAGATCGATCATGATGTAACTTCAAGGGTGGTGGCAGAATAGATTGGCGCCTATGGGCACCAAGCTATTCTGCCACCACCCTTGAACTACAGGGCTAGAAATTAACTTTTTTCTTTGGGGGCCACCGGGCCCCTTGATTGAAAAATTTGAGGGCCCACAAGCAACTTTCGGGGCCCAACTTTGAAAAATAATGCAAACAAAAAACAAAAGAATTACTGACAATATAATAAGTAGAAAGTACAATTTGTCTGATAATCTAAAATAAAAACAATTGAATTTCCAATTTTGCTGAGTGATGTCATTTTTATTTGCCTTTTCTTTCACTTTCAAACATTACCAACAAAAAAGGGGAAAACACACACACACATTCAGTGACACACATATTCCAGTGACTAGTGAGCCTGAAATGGCCATTAAACAAAATAGAAAAAAAATCAAGTGAGTCTCTTGTATAATACTTTTCAGTTTTGTGACTGAGTATTGCACAATACACATCATTAAATTTTTAATATGAGTAACCTAACAAAAAATCTGACCTCAATGCACAAAAGTTCAAAACAAAACCATGAAAGGATACTAAACTTAACAGTACTCTTCCTGATAAACTAAAGTTAAACAAACAGATTTGCCTTTTCTTTTTTCCGGTGTGGGTTGCTTCCCTTGGCCCAAATACGAAACTGCCGAGTAGAGCTAGCTGTAGCAGACGAATTATTTTGCGGGCCAAGCGGGCCCTTCGTTTTTCAACTTTCCGAGCCCGAAATCAACTTTGCGGGTTTTTGGCCCCGAGCCCCCGCTAATTTCGAGCCCTGAACTATCATGGTTGAGCCATATCTTGCTGTGGTGTCGCAGGCAGAATGAGTTAACTTTTTAGGAGATAAAAATGTTACCTGTCATTGTGGCACATGAAAATAAACTAGAAGTGCACTCCAGTGCATACACTGATCCAGCATGTACCGGTATACTACACAACAGTGACTGTGAGCATCAGTTCACTACCGGAATGTTTTGTGTGAACTGAACCTAAAAGAATATTGTACTCATCAGGTTTGTGTAACTGTGAAAGCAGTATAGAGTGTTATGGGTTTGGGGAAGGATATGCATGTGACAGAATGTGCTGTTGGGCAGTTATCAGGCATCTTATTTGGTTCGTCGTCAAACTAATGAAGAGAAGAAGAGAACATGAAAACAACGGAAGACAAAGCTCACAAACTAAAAACATTGAAGGTCAGAGTTCAGGTGTGTTGAAAGAAACATGTTTAACTACAAATGGGTTCCTCATGGTAACAACTACAAATTGTGAAAATGCTTCAACCGGTCAAGACTAGCTATGCATTGCTACATCAGTGCTAAACCAGAGCCTACTTTTTCTAGCACAGTGTAGCAAAATTCTACTGTTACCCTTTGACAATTATGCAAGTACCTGTAAGTACATGTGATCATCCAGAAAGGTTAGCCCTTTCAGCGCTGAGACAATTTGAACACCACCCAGCTGCAAGAGCTACAGATCGTCATGTGCCCCAGCAGCTATGGGGGCTCATGAGGATCTGTGCCTATTGATGACATAACTTTGAATCCACGTTCCAGGGACAGCTAAGGTTTTTGGTGTTGAATTAATGATTGCTGAAACACAGTCTGTGTCAGCTGGCACTGAAGGGGCTAAATCAGCACAAGAGGACTGTTTGTGTGCTTCAGGTCAGCATCAGAATATCTTGCCATTGATGAAGTCATTATTATGACGTTATTATAGTACTGTATTAACAAGGACTTCTGAAGACAAATCACTTGGTAAGCAAGTGGTCATCGGGCCAACTTCAGCTTTAGCTGGTCTGCGCAGAGCTTGGGCCATATAAGGCTAACGTCAGCCTAAAGACTTTGCTCAGCAAGTCTGTAGGAGCCAGAGGCCTGTGTGCACTGCATCAGCTATGAGTGCACAACACTGAGTCTGACCTGTATTCTGTAGAATATTATAATATGCTGTTTTCCACCCAAAACTGTTCTATCTCATTTGCAGTCCAGTCTTCAAAGATCAAATCCAGCGTCAGTGAAGATACCCTGGTACCCCTGGACATTGCAGGTGATCTCAGTAGTCTACAGGTGAGCAGGAATGTAACGTCTATGTTTAACTTTTTCCCTACGTATCACTTCCAGTTTAGTGTTAGCCCAAACAAACCCTTAGCCATCGAAGCATTTACGTTATAGCGTTGTGCTCGATGCCGTCTATAGACGAGTCACTAGTATTCTAGCGTTGTGTTTGTACAAAAATCGCCCGACGCACAGCTATCGGTCTAAGGGAAGCAACCACTATAATATTTCACCAACCCCTGGACATTGCAGGTGATCTCGGTAGTCTACAGGTGAGCAGAAATGTAACGTCTATGTTTAAATATATATAAAATTTGTGCAAGACTGTAATTATAGACCTTACAGCTTAAAGCTGTACGATCCAAAATCACAGACCAGATCACATTCTTTTAATACAATATGAATATGAATGAGTATTCAGTCAAACAAACTTTTTCTAGCTAAATATAAACTTAGATTTAATCTCTTTTATCTGAACGTGCATTTTCATATATATCATCTTGCTAGACATGGTAATTAGTTTGTTTGCTACACCATTTGACAATGTTGAATGGGATTGTTTTGTGCTGTCAAACTGACATGGGATTGCTTGTCATTGATTGATCAACTCAGTCCAGTGGATATATATATATATATATATATATATATATATATATATATATATATATATATATATATATATATATATATATATATATATATATATATATATATATAAAGGCAGCATAGACCTGCATTAGACAATACGCATTGAGTGAGTTATTGAAGAATTTGTCAGCAAGGGTGTTATTTGGTGGGCACTGGCAGTTTGAGCATCAGCAAGCTTCTGCCCACCAAACAACACCTTCGGTGGACAAATTCTCTGATAACCCACCAGAGCCCTATTGCCTACACATTTTATGCCTCATGCCTCCTTCTGTTTAGTATTTTTGAAGAGTGAAAAGAGCTTTCAAAGCTGATGCAGCCATTTCTTTACTTTGGACTCCTCTAATATCTGAGTGTGCTTCCGCTGCAAGAAATATAGGTTGTCCTCTACAGTGTCAAGTGTGTAATAACTAGGAGAGAGGTATATATATGAAAAAATAACACAAACCGTCACATCATCATTTTAAAAAAGGGACAGAAAAAAAGAAGAGAAAACGATGTCATGTATTGCTGTATGCCCGGTCATTGTTGATGAAAGGGGACATTTCGTTTTTAGTTAAAGCTCACATTTTTTCACCACCCTGAAAAAAAAATGCTGCTAGTGGTATGAATTTATATTTATTGCCTTTATCCCTCCAATAAAGACTTGGTCATGACATTTTATTTCCTGCTACTCCCATTGTTCACGTTGTCAATGTAATGAAGATGTCAGATTTGTTATTGACCCCACATAATACATGTACATTACATATACAAGGGGCACAGACTCTCATGAGCCATACACTGCTCATGAGAGTCTGTACCCCTTGCAGATGTACCTCTGTACCGTGTACCTCTTGTTGGTAGACATACATCTGCACATGATGAGCTAGTCAGGGTTGAGCAGTGCATGAGAATCTCTACTTCTCGCTGGTAGAGGTTGTATACCCATCATTTGCAGCCTCAGGACAGGAGGAGTTAGTTTTGCTGAGCTGTAAAGCAACAGTAATATTTTCTGACACAGTGACTTGACTGAATGGTGCAAAATGAGTGTGCCTATGGACTCTGAACTGTCATTTCTCTTGTGTTAGCTTTTTCTGGCCTCATTGGCTTAGCCATGGAATGATGTGAAATCACCCCAGAGCAAATTGTTCTCTGCTCCCCTCCCCTCCCCCCCAAAAAAAAACAAAAAACAAAAAAAAACTGTCAAGTCAAACATGAGTTCACAAATTTCCCAGGGAAGCCCTGTTTTGACCATGGATATTTGTTTTAGTTTAAAGGCAGGTTTGTAGAGGCTACAGTTTGTGTGCTTTGTGTGACCAAGTTTGTTTGCTTGGAGTTGTTTTTTTTTCATAGGAAGCTAGGAACTGCTCAGAAATTACACTTTAACTCAGAAGTTTGCAACCTATAGCAGGAAATTGCAGTACTAAACTTAATTTTACAAGAACAATAACAAACACACAGATGCCATAAAAACACACAGACGACTCAGAAATAAGTACTTTTATGGCTATTTTAAAGTTGACCATGTTCAACAGTCACATTGGTTGCCTCCTTTGATGCGCTATTCCTTTTGTGTAGCGTATCAAAGGAGGTAACCAGTATGCAGCTCAGTATGAATGCCACAGTGCCTCCTGAGACACCTGGAACCCCACCCCCATCTTCAACACTTAAGCGGATTAGTTGGGTATTCCCGTTCACGTATCTCACCCCAGTGAGT
Organism: Semisulcospira habei; assembly: GCA_036245525.1. Classification (NCBI taxonomy): domain Eukaryota; kingdom Metazoa; phylum Mollusca; class Gastropoda; family Semisulcospiridae; genus Semisulcospira; species Semisulcospira habei. The sequence goes on along the minus strand of BTPG01000008.1, from coordinate 170,049,474 downwards.
CATTGTTGCATACTCTTCAACAGCTGTGTCCCAGCTCCTGTCTGTTCGATCTGTATGGAAATAGCTCCATTGCAGCAGTTGGTTACAGTGTCTCAGTCTCACTGTTGACATCACTGGCCATAACATGCATAATTATATATAATATGGGAGTAGTCTGTGTTCTGATGTGGGTGGGCACGAGGTGATTTGGGTGGGGGTGGGAGGGGGGGGGGGAGGTTGGTTGATTGACAGCGTTCCCACATGTGTCATGTATACATGTGCGTATGGGCAACTCACAAATATATACAAACATGCACGGCACGTACAAGCACATACACCCACACGAACGCACATACACACTCTTGGGATGGGTAACACCATGTACTGTACTTATGCCTTTCATGGGCCGGCCAGTTGGTGCCCCGAGAAAGGAGTAAAGGCATCTGTTTGAGTGTTAGCTCATTCAAGGCGCCCCGCATCAACAGCTGTTGAAATAGCGTTGCCTGCAGCAGCACTATAGGACACTTATGCAGCTAGCTGTTGATGCGAGGCGCCTTGATTTGAGAGGTGTCTTCATTTTTGCCAAGGGTTTTAACTCTTTCCTATCGAAACACTTCTGGTTTAGTGTTAGCCCAAACAAACCCTTAGCCATCGAAACGCTTACGTTATAGCATTGTGCTCGTTGCCGTCTATAGACGAGTCGCTAGTACTCTAGAGTTGGGTTTTTACAAAAATCGCATGAAGCACGGCTATCGGTCTAAGGGAAGCAACCACTATAATATGTTTCACCAACCATTTTTAAAATATCTGAAAGTGAATGCCCTTGTCAGATGGTGTCGGAACAAGGCCAAAGTAGCCGACAACGTGCCATGGATCATCTCCGATGATGAGCTTGTTCGATCCTCATGAGCACGGTTTCAACAGTGATTTTTAGCTCGTAAAATTGTGATTCAAGAAGGGACAGATCTCTTGTTTGATTTCTTTGCTTGTGGAATACATTTTTCTGCCATGTTGGTCAGTAAATCTGGGTTTTTCGTTGCATGTGCTTACACTGTTGCTACCAAAACCATGTTTCTCATTTTTTGCTACGCCATGTTTGTTCTATTGCATAATAATCAAATTGGTTCAACTTCCCACTAAACAGATGCACAAACAAGCGCAGTTTTGAAAAGTACTTTTAATGCTCTTTCCAATGATACCCAATTTATCTATGGTTGTTAGCTTGGGAGGCTGTGAAAATTAATTCAATCTACCCCAAAAATGTACGTCACCAGGGAATACACGTCCTTTTTCCTGCTACGTCTGCAGGCAACTGACTAACTGAAAATTTTACGATGGAAAAGAGTTAACCCATTCGAGAAGTGCTGCATATGGATTCATGGCAAATAGATGTGTATCGGTATGCAGGCCCCCCCCCCCTCCCCCCCTTAGTATGTATTATGCTGTGTGATTTTTTGTTTGTTTTGTTTTTGGGGGGGTACCATCATGAATTCATGATTTCATTTTACGATTATGAGTCACGAATGAATTCCCCAAAATAGCATTCACATTTCAAGATGGAAAGGGATGATGAAGAGAAAAAGTACCAGAAGGGGTGTGTGTGGGGTGGGGGAGGTTGATATGAGGTTTCTGGCTACCATTTGCAGGCTGGCAAAAGACTTTAGCGTTTCGCAAAATAACCAGGACATGTTCTCATATCATGGAAACCTTATTTGGGCTTTCACTGTTTACAATGACCCCTTCTTTGATGGATCACAATGATGAAAAAATTAATCATAAATCACAAAAAGAGAAAACAGTCATGCATCACGATTTGAGGGCATAACACCACCACCCCCACCCCACCCCCCACCCCTCCTCTGCTGTATCTGTCAATTCTTACTTCATCCATGCCTGTTTAATAATGTTTATACACAACACACACACACAGATCTTGAGAACCCATTGTGGGGAGTATTGTAATACATGTACACTTACACTTTGTAGTAGTCCTGTCATGTTCAGTTCATACTTTCACTTTCCTTGGTACATTGCCAAACTGGTACAAAGCCTGTTGCGCAGGTTTTCCTTCCTTTTGATGGATCACATGACATTGGAGAATCCGCTTTCTGACTATTGTTATATGTACATGTTGCTTGGTTGTTCTTGTAGTAAACATTCTGTATAGTCATGTGCTTAAAATTGATGGCTCTCCGCTATGTCCAAGTAGCACAGATGTCAGTGTGTGTGACTTAAACCTATCAAAAGCCATAGATTGCAGGGGCTCATGAGAATCTGGCTTTTGCAGATGAAAAGATTTAGTGCGGCTGTGCACTAATAATGATTTCCCTGTACAACACAGCAAGAGAGTTGGGTACATTGACGTAAAGTGCTGCTTATTTACTGCTGTTAGTTCCTCAAGTGGTGGTCCTTGGAGAAACCACTTGATTCTGCGGGCATAAATATAAGTAGCTTGTGCTTGATTAGGTTTCATTAAGTTAGAGTGTGAATCACTTACTGAACAAAGATTTAAGCATTGATTGTTGCTTGATACAGACGTAAAACAGCTGGGATCACTGTACGTGAAATCCCAATAGAATGTTCTCGGTGCAGTGAATGTGCTTGTGAAACGGCAGTGATTAGTGAATGACTGTTTATTATCACAAGTTACACTGTTAGAATTGTGCGCGGTTTATTTCAGCAATGAACAAGACAAATAAGAAAAGAAACGAAGTGCTGAGGACCTTGAAACCAGAGATGATTAGATAGGATCCTTTTCCTGCCAGAGTGGTGGTGAAAGTGAGAGGGAGCTATAGTGAAAGGTGTTTTCTTCAACAATTTAAGTAATGTGACCAGTACACAGTAGAACGGTTTGTAACCGGAGCCTAGTGGACACATAACACACACAGGTGCTTTGCTGTGTATTTTTCATTGTGTGACATTTAAGACACACTGTTTTCTTGGACAACCTTGGATTTTGTAATCCTTGTTTCTTCAATACATTGAAGTTGGTCACTAAATTGGAAGAAGAAGAAGTAGACGTTTTCAGTGGGTGTTTCAAGTGCAAAGCTCAGATACACAGTCAGAAATATGCTGGAGAACAAATGTTCATGTAAATTTACAGTAGTACTCTCTCACTTTTTGCAGTGTTGGAAATGCCTTTCATTGTGAACAAGAACTGGTAAACCTAGCTGCCAGTTTAGTTACAGTTGTGGTCATGACTTGTTAATCCCATCCCTGATTATACTAATAAGAGAGCAGTGCGGTTATGCTTACCTGAACTTCATCGTTAGTGTCATTATGTCAGCAACTGAACAGGTGCTCTCTCTCTCTCTCTCTCTCTCTCTCTCTCTCTCTCTCTCTCTCTCTCTCTCTCTCTCTCTCTCTCTCTCTCTCTCTCAGGTAACATGTAATTCTGTGTGTAGGTACTGTGCACATGTAATTGTCTCACATCTTGGTAATACAGTAACTGTACTTATTTATGTCCAGTGGTTACTGATAATTGTTGTACTTGGCAGTTTTCCTGCCTTATGCCAGTGTAAATGGCACACTCGCTACCAATGTGATCAGTGTGTGTAGGTTCTTGCAGGTGCTTCTGAGTCGGTTGAGCTGCATCATTGCCTTAGACAAACCCATTTTTATAGTGTACATTTTGTTGTAACCCCATACTGTCTTCTACAATATGGATTGTAACTTTCTCGTTTGAGTGTTGTATGTGATTGTATCAATTTTTTATTTATGCCACATCTCTGCTGACAATTTTTGAAGAGACATTGTGTGACCTACTAGAAAAATCCCTATTACCAGGGTACAGCTGAAGGGGTTGTGATTGAAGCTAGCATAAATTAACTAGCTGCTTTCCGGTCCTAAAGCCTTTTACATTGATTGTGGGTTTAACTTGTTTGACGGGAGTAAATAGTTTGGCCTGTGTAGCTAGCTGTTGAGCTGTTAAAATATATACATTCAAGGAAACAGGAAATGTTTACCTCGGACCCCATTCAGCTGAAAGAGGCTATGTTTGCATACCCATTTTATTTACTACTACATGAGCTGAGTTTGTACCTCATGCTGACTGAAGTGGCTTGGTGCAGTTTTTTACAAAGGAGGGTGTTTTCTGTGTTAACCCATTCAGCCAGACGCACTACAGCAGGAGACGGCTCAACCATGATAATTCAAGGGTAGTGCCAGGTTAACGTGGCGCGTGTCGGCGCCAAGCTGATCTGGCACTGCCCTTGAATTATCATGGTCGATCCATCTCCTGGAACTGGTGCATAGCCATTAGATGATGCCTCCAAAATTTGGGAAATACGGCCGTCAAGCTGAATGAGTTAAGCCCTTTTGCGTACAGCCACTGGTACTGTTGACAGCACTGGTAGATGCATGCCCATACAGTTGGCGGGAGCACAACCCAGATAGACCCATTCAGTGAGTATGCCACAAGTACACTTCTGTTCAGATGAGATGTTTAGCAAGTGTACTTGTGGCATACTCCCCGAGCGTGTCAAATTAGGGAGTTCTGTCCTAAAAAAGACCCAGGTGCACAAAAGCTTTGTATTTATATTTTATGTGTTTGTAATTTTCTTGTTACAGCAGGACAAAGTGAGCCCTCTGAGCCAGTCAACGTTTGTGGAGTATGATTTTGACAGTCCAACAGAGGATGCCTTAGGTGGAACAGATGGTGACTCCAGCAATTTTGGCAATGAGTCCGTTCTTGCTCAGCACTTTCACAACTCCGCTCTACTTCCCCCAGCCTCAGAGGATGAGGGTGACAGCGCACTAAGTGGGAGGTCATCAGAAATTAATGAGAATAGGTGAGTTACTTGTCTGAGTTGTAGTATGGGAAAGACTGCTAGTACATTGAGACCTTTCGTGCATGATCACCCACTGATGAGCAACAGTACCTGCAGTAATGAACAGTAGAAGTTTTATTAAGAACTGGAAAACGTTTTGTTTATCAAATCATTGTTCCAACTTGCCTTGAGTACTATTTAATGATTAAAGGGGAACATAGACATGCTTTTGGACAGAAGACTTGAACTGAAATGACTTGAGGTGCCATGCATGATACCAGTATGCCAGCTGCCATGGTGATTTGATTTGAAGATTTCAGCCATCATCACAGTGATTAGTGGACAAGTGAAATTCCCCTCTGTACCTTGTAAGGCATCTATTACACTATCCCGTAAGATGACATTCTCCTTGTAATACTTGAGTAATAAGAAATGGGTACATCCAAGTCAGGTGCCTCTGTACTGTGATATGTGTCCCTGTGCTGCTTCTGCGGGAGTACTATCATATAATACATAAAACCCTGAGCCTGTAGCAGCTTTGGCTTGTATGTAACTGGAATGATTGCCTTGAATAAGGGCCTGAGACTGCGGCCAACTGAGGACTTTTCCCTAGGCTCCTAATTGTTTGTGCTGCTAATTTATACTGTCTTTGTGCTAGCACTTGTGACTAACCCTTGCATTTTGCTTGATACAGTCGACAAGAGGTGACGGATGAGGAAAACTATGAGGACTATGGCGAGGTTGAATCTGAGGCAGATGTCTCGGACCAGGGACTGTAAGTTTAAACTTTCTTGCTTGTGCATAATCATTCATATATGTGTGTGTGTTTCACATCTTTATTTTCTGTGTGAAAAATCTTTGTGAGCTTTAGTTAGGTTTTTTTTTCTCCATTAATTGAGTCATACTTGATAACATTCATGCAAACAATCTTTCAAAATACACAGTAGTTATTTTGTGTGTGATCATTACAGACATTTTATCCTGAGTATTTCTATGGTCTCTCCGCTGTCATCATAATCATTAATATTGCAAGGTTTCTTTTTGAAGGATTGCACTTTGCCTGCACATGCTATATGATCACTTTGCACAGACTGGTGCAGTTACTGTTTTTCTGTGGCTGTATTGACAAACATTTTGCCTGTCATTCTGTCATTGAATGTCAGTATCATGTTTGACTTTATAAACAGTGTTCCTGATAAAGCAAATTTTCCTGCATAATAAATAATACATATACTTTGCTTCACTTTGTATCCCTCATATAGTCCAGCAGAGAGTCAGGCTGAAGAAATCTTACAAATCTTACACAGGGAAAACGGACTAAGAAATTGCATAAATTGAATAAGAAATTGTATTTTTTTCTGTTAGGCATGCTTACATATACAGCCTTTGACAAAAGAAATAGACAAAAATTAGTGACTTAGCATTCTTATCAAAGTTATTTTTTATGGATATCCATTGGGAAAAGATAAGCAAGTCGTTGCCAAACCATTTCTCATACTATGAACTTCATGTTGCATCAAATGGCACCATCAGATCTGCTCAATACCCCTTTGTACAAAATAATTGTGGCATATTTTCTTTCCAGACTTTTAAATGGCTAGCTCAGAATAAACTGATGCACTTGATTTCATTTGAAAGAGGCACTTTTTGGCTGGATTTTCACATTAATTTTTTTTTAAATTTCATTTGAATTTAAAAGGAATCCTATTGCAACAGCCGCATAGTAAATTAATGCTTGATTATTATTCCACACAGTGCTTGTCACGTTTTTGTCGTCAAAGGATATGTGTGTGTATGTGTGTGTGTGTGTGTATATATATATATATGGTCCAATCTCTCTTAAACTGTTTGATAATGATTTCCAGTGCACCAGTAACTCCCCGCAAACGAGGAGACAAGAAGGACATATTGTCCAGACACCATAAGAAATCCTGGTACAATTATCTGCATAATAGAATGTGTAGTGGTTGCATGCTCGGTATGCTTTATGTATAGCTCTTATGCTTTGGCTGTGGTGTTGTTCATCAATTCTTGTGCATAGTTTCTTTAGTATGGTTTCTTTAGATTGATGTACTCATCTGGCTGTCTTTCCATTTCCACTGTAGACTCTCCCAAGGATGTTTGTTATTAGCTGTGGTAGCACATGTATCAGGTGTATGTGATTGGTTCTCTTTTTTCTTGGGCTCATTTCTTCTGATCCTCCCTGTGATGCCTGCTCTGTTCTGCTTGCATATTGTTTAGTTTTGATGCTTTTAGAATGATAACAAGTACTTTGTATTACTAGTGGCACTGTTACCGTCAGTGCTGTATTATTTTATTATTGCTTACGAGTAATAGATAAGCCCATCTTTTTCCTACAATAACATTTTTATTACACTCCTCTAGTGAAAATGAGCAGCAAGATATTTATGAGTATGATACGTCTGAACAAGTGTGTAAACATAGAAACTCGTAACACACCTAGTGTGTTATAAGTGAGATAATACAGTGTGATACATCTAGCACGTGAACAGCCTGCTCTAAATGATGTTCAGTACATAACGTCACTTTGTGCATACAATTCATGAGTTTAGCATAGCATTTTAGTGTTGCAGGAGTGAGCAGCTTTGCTATATTAAGGCGAAAATCTACATAGTCTGAATCTACCTGGCCATTGTCCACGCAAATCCACCTAGGTTTAAATCCACAGCACAGATTTATGATGCTACATTTTCAATCATATCTAGACTTAAACCTACTCAGTGTGAATCAGTACAATGTAACTTCCACCAAGCATGAACCCATACAGGCCTGAAACCACCCAATTAAAAGTCTGGGTGGAATAGCTGCAGCACAAATCTACACTGGATACATTCACACTTGAGTTTATTAACGTTAGCCGTAGATTTTCACTGCGAGAATTCATGTAGTTAGATAGATTTATGCATAAATTTAGATTTATGCATAAATTTAGCGAAGTTGACCCCTTCAGCATTAGTCTGCCAGTCCGCATAAATGTCACTACTTACAGGTTTTTGTCTACTGTATTGAAAATACGGTAGACTTTGATGGGGCTGGTCGGAGCTCATTCAGTAGCATGCACATAAGATAACAGGTGGGCGGGGATCATATTTTGGCAAAGAAGTAACAAGCTGAAAATGACATCAAGTCTAGTTGCGCTAACCTCGCTGCTGAACGTACTTTTGGTGCAAAGCACCGTTTGTGTGTGCGTATGTATGTAAACACCAAAATCTCTGAAGTTTACATACGTACAAGCTTGAAGATATAAGAATTGCTTCATTTAGGGGGTGTCTAAGAGAGCCTCCAAGCATACTGAAATTAGATGTCTCATTGAAGAGTTAAATGACTGTTTTAGAAAATCAGTTGACCCACATTAGTCCGTAATTTTGATTATGTGCGCTTGAAATTTTGGATATAGCTAGTTTGGATGAGTTCATTAGCCAGCTTTGTACCTCTTCAACATTTTCTAAAAATAAAAATTCATTGCAGAAAAAAAAAAAATGACAAAAATAGAAATCCTCAACATCAGGAGAAGAATCAGACAGTGACATAAAATCACCAAACTCGTCGGTGTTATACAATGTTCTTAATTGACGCAAAGCACCCGCACTTAAGTGTTTTACATATGTATGAGCTGACGCAATTCTATCCCTCTCTTATTTGAGAAAGTATTGTTGAAAAGGTGGAAAATGCATGCAAGCTCACATAGAAGAGGCTTTGTGGCCATGGGTCATCCCATCTTGTTCTTAATCAGAATGACTGTGGCCAGCCCACAGAACGAATAACTGGTACGAAGCGCCATGTGTCTGTCATGTTTGTGTGTGCCATTGCTGTGAGGGGTTGGGGGAGGGGGAGTGTGTGTGTGGGGGGTGGGGGGGTGGAGGGGAGTAGGATGGATAGAGATGAATCAGGATAAGCTTAAAAACAGGAACAACTCTGAATGTTTCTGAAAGAAGAACACATGTTAGCTCAAAACAATACAGTAGACTTCGGGATGAAATCCTCATCTTGTTAATAGTTCATGCAGAGATCTGAAATGGTTGTGTAAGAAATAGCTCAGCTGTTATGTGATCTTGTTATTTACTAGAAAATAAAACAAGTGCATTCAATTATTGCCATGGCAAACTCAACATAACTTGTTTGCGACAGCAAAATTTGCATCTACTCGTGCTTTATTTTCTGGTAAAAATGATCATATCAGTTAAGCTCTGATTTAGCCACTGGTTCATGCATTTCACTTGAATATTTTGGTCAAATTAATCATTCACTGGTACGCAGTTGTTAGCCATGTGAAACCTCCTGCCCCCAACCCCCCCTCCCCCTCCCTGTTCTGCTTTTAAATTCACTGGTAATTAAAGGTTTGTGTGAATTCTTTGTTTTTGTTTTGAGTGTTGTATGTGATTGTATTACATATATATGAATACCTACGTGGACAACAATACCATACTTCTCTCTTTACTGTCACAGTGTCTGTATTTCTTTTGTCAAGGTTTGTGACGTGGTGTACTATGTTTTATTAACCCCTTCACTGCTGAGAATAAATGTACTACACCCAACTACAAGAGGCATGGATCCTCATGAGGCCCAGCTTTTGAATGGGTCATGAGGATCGGTGCCTTTTGCTGAAACCACGCTGTAACCACATTCCTTTAGCGGCTGAGGCTCATTGACGCTAAAAGTTTCAAATTTATACACTGCCAAATGCAAGCTACATTATAGTACTTACAGATAAGGATATAGACCAATGGCTTTAGTTCAAGGGTGGTGCCAGAATAGCTTGGCGCCTAGAGGTGCCAAGCTATTCTGGCACTACCCTTGGAACTATTTTAGTCAAACTTATTTAACACTGGTGTATTCTGAATGATAAGAGTTAACAAAGACTTCAGAAACTGCAGCAGTGAAAGAGTTAATAGCTTATTTGGAACTGAACTGTTGAAATTATGGCTGAAAAGTCACTGAATGAGTTAGTTATTAGAGAAGCCAAAATGGGTCAACAACTACATTAAAATTTATGTGTACTTACGGTAGAGTTTCTACAGTGATCAGACCTTTGTAATTAGTCAAAAAGTTATGGAATGGTTTGTGATGGAGCATGGTTGCCTGCAGAGTGTTTTCACCCATTACTTTATCTGTATGTGCAGTGAACTTATTTACCCATTTAGTCCCAACAGCCTACACAGCAGGAGATTGATTGAGCAAGATAATTCAAGGGTAGTGCCAGATTAGCTTGGCACCTTCAGGCACTAATCTGGCACTAATCTTGAATTATCATGGTCAATCCACCTCCTGCAACTGGCACATAGTTGTTAAGTAACACTTCCAAAATTTGAGAATGCACTTTTAAAGGGTAAAAATAATTGTCACCATGCTGGCCTGGGACATCGGTGCTCTTACTTTCTTCCATGGCGTTTTGGAGTTGAGCATGTCAGAAATGTTGCCAAAGATTTGGGACTATATAGTGCACATAGATGTTGATGTTGTGGTGCTTCATTGCTGGTGTAGAGATCTCTGATTTGCTTCGGTAAATGTAGGTTTTAGGCTTTGAGCCACACTTGGCTGCCATTTGACAAGTATTTTGAGTCACACATACATTATTTCTTTAAGTTACTTCTGTAAGTTTCATCCTTTCAGTTCTTACAAATGTTATAAGTTAAGTTTTAACTCTTGAACTCCCAGAAGTATATGACTTCCATTCTATAGAATGGAAGTCATTTAGTTCTGGGTTTTTAAGTGTCACATGAATGTGGTTCACATCAAGGCAATCTGCTAGATTCTCTCTGGATATCATTAAAAATACTTGGTCGTGTATGTTTTAAATTCAAATCTTTGTTATTAAAAAGAGACAGAAAGCAATACTGCATACCGCAATGAAATTTCATCACAACAAGCTTAACCCTCTTAACCCCACGGCCACATTTCCAAACTATTGGAGGCGTTGTCTAACGACTGTGTATCAGTTGTAGGAGATGGATTGATCGTGATAATTCAAGAGTAGTGCCAGATGAGCTTGGCGCCTGAAGGCGCCAAGCTCATCTGGCACTCCCCTTGTATTATCATTGTCAATCGGTCTTCTGCTGTAGGGTCCTGGGCCCAAATGGGTTAACAGTGTGGTGAATTGTAATGACTACTTTATATGCTTGACTCAGTGCATTACAATTTCAAAAAATGTTTGTGCTCATTTCAGTCCAAACAGGAGACTTCTTACCACCGCTGCTGCTTTGGCAAGGTAATTTATTGCTTCTGGATTTTTTCACTCATATCCAACATTTCTCTCATTTTTGCTTATGTTCAGTTCAGTTCATCTGTCAGTGGCCTTCATCTGCAAGAAGCATATAGTTTCATGAATCCCTGCAACAGCAGGGGCTCATGAAAATCTTTGCCTCTTGCTTTGCAGATGTAGGCCCCACTTACATCTTCTCACGTGGAGGAAGTCATTCAGGTTTAAGTTTTGTCTGTACTTATCGATCACTGCTATAATTATTTCATTTCTGTTCTGTAATTGTTATATTTAGACTTTTTGTATAGGTTCCAGCATGTTACACCATTCTGTTTTGGTTGATTCCTCACACTTTTTTATACTGTTTTTGTCTTAATTTTGTAGTCAGCTGCAGCGAAGCTCACGTGAAGTAACCCCCAACAGTACCCGCAGAAGCAGCTTTGGCTCTGATGAGATCTTTGATGACATTGATGGCAACTTTCAGGATCTCAATGGCAGGGTGAGTAAGAATTAATGTATTGTCACATTCAGCCCGAAGGTGTCAGTTTCCAGCGTTGGGAGTTTGCTTTTGAAGACTACAGTAGATGTACCGGTACCAGTTCAAGAGATAGATTTACTGTGATAGTTCAGGGTTGTTGCTTTTCATTAACAACAAGGGTCAGTTGTATGAGCAAGCTTAGTCCTGCACCAGCCACTAAGCAAGGTGCTCTGCTTTAGCGGAGCACCTTGCGTAGTGGCTGGCACAGGATCTAGGACTACGCTTGCTCATGCAACTGGCCCCAAGGTTTAGTGAAAATTCTTTACTTTCACAAAGCAGAAATTATTGTGTTGTGGTCTGTTGTCTTGGTGCAAACATCACAGACTACCATGCAAATAATTTTAGCTCAAATGCAGTTTGATTTCAGTCGTATTTGGAGACCATCATAACTTACTGCAGGTGAAGTATCTGAGGGCTTTGATGACTTTTTCAGGTGAAATACCTGGAGAGCCAGCTGCTGCGTCTGACAGACAGCCAGGTGGAGACCACCAACAAACAGACCCGCCTGAAGGAGGAGAACGGGGTCCTTGTGCAAAAGTCAGTTGATTTTTGAAAAATAGAAGAGATCCATTGTAAATGATGTTTGTGTTCGTACAATAACAAAAGGAACTCTGGGAAGACTTCTGAGGGATGGGATGAAGTGATGGGCCTTTCCGAGTGCGCAGACGCAGATTCTGTTTTGAATTAACTGAATATTATTTTCTGGTGTGAATGGGGTTGTGTGTGAGTTGGCATGCATGCATGTGTGTTCACATAATAGTCAGACATGATACATGTACATGCAATTACTTTCATAGCTTTTGGAGGCATCTGTGAAGACTATATCAAATGTAGGAGATAAGTCAGCCATGATAGTCCAATGGTAGTGCCAGACTGGCTTGGCACCTTATCAGGCACCATGCCAATCTGGCACTGTCCTTGAACTGTAATGGCTGATACATCTCCTTCAGTCCTGGTGTGATGTCCTTTGGTTAATGTGTCAGAAATCTTGGTTCCTCATTTTTTTTCCAGTTTGCAGACTCTGCTCAGCGCCTTATCTTTCATTTCAACATTGTAATGGCAAACGATGTTCCCAGAATGCTTAACATTTTGTTGTCTGTACAGAGTGATTTACCTTGAGGAGCAGCTCCGTGATATGGAGTTGCGAGCAGAAGATAACGTGAAAGAAGAAAGACGAAAACAACAAGATCTCATGGTGAGAGTTCATACTTCATCATTGTACATTGACTGCCCAGTGAGCGTATCAGTAATTTTTAACAAGCTTTCACCTCATATATTTGAACTTAAACAGGTAAGAAAGGCAGGTTCGTTTCAGTATCATTGTGAGCTGGATATGTGTCTCATTACAGTGTCAGTTGTTTGTTTCACATGTCCAGTAATTTGAGGTGTTTTCAAAAACCCAAAAGCTGATTTTCAGCTTTTTGGTTCAGACAGATTGGACGGGCGAACCGTCGGGGGTTCTTTCTCCGGGTACTCCGGCTCTTCCTCCCCCATGACTTTGGTATCAATATCAGCCCACTTAATCAAATATCAGATACAAACGACTTAAATTTCCAAAACCTCAGTAGCTCGCTTGAGCTTGCCCTTAGCACCACATGAATGTTCTGTGTTGATGTACAGTGTGTGAGTGAATGCGCCTGATTCACGTGAGCACGCTTGTTGGGTTCACTACACGGCGGCGCTTTGAGGCGAATCTTCAATTGGGATAAAACGCCTATATAATGCGCTGATTTATTTTATTTATTTAACAGCCATGCAGCCCTCCTGTTCCATCTGCAAGAGGCATAAATTCTCATGAACCCCTGTGTCCGCAGATACTCATAAAAATGTATGTCTCTTGCTGACCATGGCTAACAATATCTAGTTATACGTAGACACACGAATGTAGGTGTATATTCTAACAATCATGTGTGTGTGTGTGGGACGCGTGTATGCGTGTGTTTGTGTTTAGTTGACTATAATTTTATCTTGTATCACTGTGCTTTGATGTCCCTGTTTTATGTATATTTTATACTTAGTTGTAGTTCTAGCGACGGCAGGTACGAAAAATGACATAGTCACTGACTGTGTTAATATCTTCACCTTTGTAAAATAAAGATTCATTGATTCATTGGCTTATGGGACATAGTTAGTCTGTGGACCACTTTCAGTCATTTCATTTTATTCACTGTCGCCCATGTGGATGTTTTCTTTGTACAGGCTCGGCGAGACAGGGAAAAGTCAGAAGAGCTGGATTATGTCGCACAGAGGTGAGTTAATTCAGAAACCTTTGTTTCTCTGGCTTTATGACCCCTCCACACCCACCCGTTATTTGTAAAGTGCTTCGAGCTTATTTTAGGATAAGCTCTATATAAGTAGTCATTATTATTATTATTACTTCGTCTTTCAGTTTTGATGAGCTGATAATATTTCTTGATTCTTTTGCAAAGAGAAGTAGACAAGTTGTGATGGAAGTAAGAAGTTATTTAAAGTAAGAAAAGTGTGCTGGTCTGCGATTTCGGATCTTCTGAATTGAAGTTGTAAGGTCCAAACTCACAGACCATCACACAAATGACATGAAAATTGGTTATTTTACATGCGGGGTTTACCCCTTTGGCTGTCTGTGGAGCTTTTGCCAAGGTGATTCCATCAGGAATCATCTTGATAAAAACATCTTTGGGCAGTCAGAGAGTTAATTTTTGTTTCAAAAGTCTCTTATAAGTTATATATATGGAAGAGACTTTTTAGAATTGGTCGCAGTGGGGTGAATTCAGAAGCATGCCCATGATGACTTAGATGGGCAGGTCTTACATCTAAAGTAACCAGATACAAATTAAGTCATGTCTAGTTACACTGACCTCGCTGCTGAGCATACTTTTGGTGTGAGGCCATGTATGTGTGTGTGCGTGTGCATATGAATGTAAACATGAATCTCCGATGTTCGTGTATGTACAAGCTTGAAACTTGGGTAATTGCTTTCGGACTCAACCTCAGCCCTTGGGTTTCACCGGGATTATCGACAGAGTCGTCTCCAGGTTCAGACAGTTTGTCTCGAGCCCGACTTCCAACTATCTGGACGATATGCTCTTCTGGAACCGGAGGGCGACAGCCTTGGAGGAGGACAGCGATGCCTTGCTGACCTGGCTCCGCCAGCTTGGACTCCTGGTCAACAGAGGCAAGTCCGATCTCTCGGTCTCGCGCAGGTTTATTCGCCTAGGCATGGAGTTCCGGACCGACCTCACCGGGTGCGGCTTCCCGAAAAGGCGGATTCAGAAGATAGTGGAGTTGGCGCTCCAAGTGTCTCCCACGGAATCTCTCCCGGCCAGGGTCTGGCTCCGATGGCTGGGTCTCCTAAGCGCAGCAACAGACCTACCCCTCGGCAGGCTCTACTCTCACCCGATCTAGCTGCTTCTGCTCCTCCACTGGCGCCCATCCTCTAGCGCCCTGGTCCCGGTGTCACCATTGGTAAAGTCTCATCTCCAGCGGGGGACAGACAGGGCCTGGTTAGCGTCAGGTGTCCCACTCTTCTCCCCACCGCCCCAGCTCTCCTTCTGCACGGACGCGAGCCTCTTTGGCTGGAGAGCACATCTGCTGCCGGAGTTCATCACAACCTCAGGCAGCTGGCCGCGGGACCACGCAGACAGACACATCAACTGGCTGGAGCTGTAGGCCGTTGGTGGGTGCTCATCGCCTGGGAAGATCGCCTCGTTCAGCAGGAGACCCTGGTTCTCTCCGGCAACTCATCGGTCGTGGCCTACATACGGAACCAGCGTGGGACGTGCGCTCCCTCCCTCTGCATCCTCGTGTACCAAGCCCTCCTGTGGGCGCGGCACATCCTGGGCCATCTGAACGTCCTCGTGGACTTCCTCTCGCATTGTGGCCAGTTTCACCAGAGTGGTCCTTGCACCCGGATATCTTCTAGCTACTCTGCGCGCGTGGGTAGGTGCCCATGATCGAACTCTTCGCCACGAGGTGGAGCAGGCAGCCCCCGCTCTTCGTCTCCCCCATTCTGGATCCACGAGCCTGGGCCTTAGACACGCTCTCCAGCCCTGGAGACTGGCTGCTAGGGTCCGCATTCCCTCCAGCTGTCCTGGTACCAAAGGTGCTCCAGAAGCTCAGTGGCGGCAACACGGTCCTGTCCCTTGTGGCGTCGTTCAGCTGGACCGAGAGCGGGACCACAGGTCTCTGAGCCTCGCCACAGACCCTCCGCTGAGGCTTCCCACCCCTCGTACGATGCTCAAGCAGCCCTGACAGCGGCTGTTTTACCCGTGCGCGGTCTGGCGGCTACTGAACCCTGGGAGATTCTCCGGCAGTCCCTCGCCGCAAGTAGCTTCTCGGGTGCAGCAGTGGAAGCGAGCGCAGCGGCTCGCAGGGCCTCTACCCGTAACGTCTACGAGGGAAAGCGGCGGGTCCTCCATTCCTGGTGCGCAGACGGGCAGCTCTCCCGCGCGGTGGCTCTTCTCCCAGCAGAACCTTGCCTCCGTCACCATCAGAGGTTACCTGGTGATGATTGCAGACACGTATCGCCACCTGGGCCTACCAGACCCGGGGGCCTGCAAGGACCGCGCGAATCAGATGGCGCGCTTGGATCTTCAGTGGCTGGTTCCCACTCGCTGATCCCTCGCTGGGACTTGTCGGGGGTGCTAACCTGGCTCAATTTGGAGCGATTTGAGCCTCTACCCCCAGCGCGGCTCGGCGACCTGACTAGCAAGACCTGCTTCCTTTGCACCCTCGCCACGGTGGCCAGGGTGAGCAAGACCCACGCCTTCATGGGACGACCCTCCTGTCTCCAGTTCAGGGCTGATGGTTCGGTACAGCTCCGCACCGATCCGACGTTTCTGGCCAGGAACCGGCTCCAGCGGCTGCACCTCAGGTGTTGACCGTCCGCCAGCTCCAGGCGAAGTATCAGTCCCGGGTGTCCCACCACAGGACCCCGTCCGGGTGTTGGAGTTTACCTGCACAGAACTAAGCCACTCAATCAAGGGCGCTCACGCCTTTCCTGCCCGGGGCCCGGGCGGATGTAACATCCCGACACAGACGAGCGCATCTGGGAGCCCTGCCTCACCTTTGGTGAGGGAATTGCCGGTCCGCCCACGACGGGATGTGCTCCTTAGGCAAGTCCGGGCATCAGGAGCTCGGTCCCCATGCCCAGAGAGAGAGGAGCGGGCGAGGACGATGCGCACCCGGGCACACGAGATCTGAGGAGTGGCTGCGCGCACCGCCTGGACCGCAACTGTGCAGAAGAGACGTTGGGGTGGCCTTGGCATGGCGGGGTGATCCACCTTTGCCCACCCCTACTTCCGAGACTTATCCGGCTAGCTCGACAGCCTGGCCCTAGTGGGGGACATCTCGTCAGCGCGACACTCCCTCCCGGTGACACAGGCGCTATAGGTCACGCCTAGCTGAAATTGTCAGGATTGGGCGCATGGGGTGGGGGGGGCCTCGATAGTTTAACGCACGATGCGGTGGGTTTTTTTCCTGGCAAAGTGAACACGTGGGAGATGCATAGGGGGCAGCACCCTCCTCCTATTCGCAATTCTTCCTATTAGTAATGCCATCGGTAAGAGTTTTGAGAAAACAAATATATTTTTCTCTAAAATGTATTTTTTCGAAAAATACTTACCAATGGCATTACTCAGAGGTCCCTCTCTCCTGCCCCGCTTGCCGCTGTTGAGCTAAGGCAAAGACTCGCACTGCCAGGCACGTGACCGGATAGGGAGGCAGGGGAGGCAACCCAGGGTTTCCTGGTAACGACTCCCTAGAGTCGCCCCCCTGGTTGTGATGTACACACAATGGTTTTTTTGGGCTGAAATTGGTAAGCTAAGCTTACTTTCCTATTAGAAATGCCATCGGTAAGTATTTTTCAATAAAATACATTTGAGAGAAAAATACATTTTTGTCATATTCACTTGGAATTTTGGATATAGCTAGATTGGAGAAAGACATTGGAGGAGTTCGTTAGCCAGCTTTGTATCTTTTGAACTTTTTCAGTAAAAATTAATTCTACAAAGAGAAAAAAAAGATGTAAAAACCTCGACTTCTGGAGAAAATCAGACAGTGACGGTGATGTAAAAGCAAAGATTTTGTCACTACGCACACATCGACACAATACTCTAAATATGACGTCTCACCACACACACATTGATGCAGTACTCTAGATATGACCCCTCTCTCTCTCTCTCTCTCTCTCTCTCTTTCTCATGCACACACACACACACGTGCTCACACACACACACACATTGACGCGCAGTCAGAAGAGCATGCGACGTACAGTAGGATATTATGTCTATGGGTAAAATCGGCTTCACTTCACACAAATTATAGCAATACTCATTACTGAAATTGTACCGTGAAATTCACCATGTTTATAAAGTCTAGAAAGTGAAGTGAAACTCATGTAATGTAAAATTACGTAAAACTAAAATTACGTCATGACAAATCACGTTTTTCAAACCAAAAACGCGTATTTACTGTGTCTCTTATAGAACTCAATGGCACATTGGCAAATCTGCGAATCATTAGAATCAGGTTAAAAAAAAAAACAGGTCGAGACCCTTGACAGTGAGGACAGCTTGCATATAAAAGGGACTTTGTGGGTACAGAAGAGATTCTGATACAGAAGAGATTTTTGACCTTACCCATCTTATTTGTTTTGCAATAGCTGTCTTAATTTTGCTTATTCTGTTGTCAGGTTACATCGGATAGATAGTAGCATTTTTGCTAAGGTGATTCCTGCAAGAATCGCTTGATAAAAAAAAAACTATGGGCAGTAATAGGGTTAAGTTTTTTTGACAGCGCCTTTCGAATGTGTGTTTTTATCTGTTGCCAGGTTACATCGGATAGAGAGTGAATATGAGGCTCTAAAGGAGGAGGCTGCCAAACTACGTCATGAAATTAACAAGTTGAGAACAGTGAGTACTGACCTCTTCCTGTTGGCAGTTTCACCCTCTTGTACATATTCTGCCTCGCGCTGGGACCATATGGCGTTGAGGCGCGTCCCCTGGGTGGTGGATAGGGGGGGGGGGGGGGGGGTCCCTCGTGAGAGGGGTGCACCGAATGAAATAAGGTGCCGTGAACCAACATGGTCTAAGGGAAGGTGACCCCAACAGAAAACCCCTGGTCCTCCTAGTAAGGGGGTTGGGCGTAGGGGTAGCTTCCCCACCCTGCAAAAAAGGAAATAGCTACAAAAACGCCGACGAAAAGACTAACAGTAATTCCTTTCCTGGAGGAGGAAGGTTCTTTTACCAGGAGACTTATGACGTCCTGTGGTGAAAGCCGGAAGTCTTCGGAAGCCACAGGACCGAGCCGCCTCTCTCTATCCAGGGATACAACCATGGGCACATGGAACGTCAAGACCATGTACCAGAGCGGCAAGGCCGCCCAGATAGCAGCGGAAATGCAAAAGTACAACCTTTCCCTGCTAGGTATCAGTGAAGCCAGATGGACACAGTCTGGCCAGAAAAGGCTGTTAAGTGGGGAGATTATTCTGTATTCAGGTCATGAAGAGGAGAATGCCCCCCATACAGAAGGTGTAGCATTCATGCTGTCACCAGTGGCACAGAGAGCGCTGATGGGCTGGGAACCTCTTGGGCCAAGAATTATCACAGCAGCCTTTAGAACCAAGAAAAAGCTCAAGCTGAACGTCATCCAGTGTTATGCGCCCACTAATGACAGTGACGAGGAAGAGAAACAAGAGTTCTACGACCGACTCCAGAGTGCCTTGGACAAATGTGCGGAGCGAGACATCACCATTGTCTTGGGCGATTTTAATGCCAAAATAGGGGAGGACAACATCGGATACGAAGAGGTGATGGGGAGACAGGGACTAGGCTCAGAGATGAGTGAGAACGGGGAGAGGTTTGTAGACTTTTGTGCTCTAAACCGACTTGTCATTGGAGGCAGCATCTTCCCACACAGAAGAATACACAAAGCAACTTGGGTCTCACCTGACCATACAACAGAGAACCAAATAGTCACCTTTTTGGTCTGGATTGCTTAGAGAACCAAATAGACCATATCTGCATTAGCAAGAAATTTAGAAGATCCCTTCAAGATGTTCGAGTGAGGAGGGGAGCAGATGTCGCCTCCGACCACCATCTGCTTACCGTAAGAATGAAGCTCAAGCTAAAGAAAAGCCGCACAGAGACAACAAGAAGACAGCGCTATAATGTAGGCCTCCTGAGAGAAACTGGAGTTAAAGAAGAGTTCAAACTGGTGCTGTTCAACCGGTTTCAAGCGCTACAGGAGCTAGTAAATGAAGAGGAGGCGGTCACCACAGAGCAGCAGTGGAAGGCAGTTAGAGAGGCGCTGAACTCAACCTGCAAAGACACTGTAGGGTTCAGGAAACACCATCACAAGGACTGGCTGTCGGCACAGACCTTGAAGAAGATAGAAGTGAGGAAGCAGAAGAAAGCAGTTGTCAACAACAGTCGCACGAGAGCAGCCAAAGTAAGGGCACAGGGGGAATACTGGGAAGCCAACCGCGAGGTGAAGAGGAGTATCAGGGCAGACAAGAGGGCCTACACAGACAGCCTGGCAGCAAAGGCAGAAAAGGCAGCAGGCAGCGGCAACATGAAACAGCTCTACGACATTACCAGAAGATTGTCAGGCAAGTATGGCCATACAGAAAGACCAGTAAAAGACAAAGAAGGCAAGCCAATTGCAGACAGAGCAGACCAACTCGACAGATGGGCCGAGTATTTTGAAGAGTTACTGAACAGACCTAGCCCACCCGACCCCCCAGACATCCAGCCGGCAGAGACCGACCTACCCATCAGCTGTGACAGACCCAGCCGGGAAGAGATCAGAAAAGCAGTGGCATTTTTGAAGAACGGCAAAGCAGCAGGCCCAGATGGCATCCCAGCGGAGTCTCTGAAAGCAGACCTAGAGACAACAGTGGAGATGCTGTACCCACTGTTTGGAAAGATCTGGGAAGAGGAGGTGATGCCAGCTGACTGGAAGGAGGGGTACCTAATCAAGCTTCCCAAGAAAGGCGACCTCAGCAAGTGTTCCAACTACAGAGGAATCACCTTGCTGTCAGTACCAGGAAAGGTCTTCAACAGGATCATCCTGGAGAGAATGAAGAGCTCCGTTGACCCCCAGCTGAGAGACCAGCAAGCAGGATTCAGGAAGAACCGATCATGTACAGACCAGATCGCCACTCCTCCGCATCATCGTGGAACAGTCTCTGGAGTGGAGCTCCCCGCTGTACGTCAACTTTGTGGATTATGAGAAAGCATATGACAGTGTGGACCGAGAGACTCTGTGGAAACTCCTACGACACTACGGTGTACCACAAAGCTCGTCCGCCTGATCAAGAGCAGCTACGATGGCATGACATGTCGCGTGATCCACGAAGGGCAGTTCACCAGGGAGCTCCAGGTCAGAACTGGTGTCAGGCAGGGGTGTCTGCTGTCTCCGTTCCTCTTCCTACTGGTCATAGACTGGGTCATGAAGATGACCACAGAGCACAGACGAAGTGGAATACAGTGGACACTGTGGACACAGCTTGATGACCTCGATTTTGCAGACGACTTGGCATTACTGTCCCACACTCATCAACAAATGCAAGACAAGACCACGAGGCTTGCTGACATCTCGTCCCAAGTGGGCCTCACCATTCACAAACAGAAAACAAAGACAATGAGGCTGAACGCAACCAGGGAAGAACCAGTCTTGCTTGCTGGCACCCCGTTGGAGGAGGTGGAATACTTCACCTATCTCGGGAGCATCATAGACAAAAAAGGCGGCACTGATGCAGATGTCAGAGCACGAATTGGTAAAGCCAGAGCAGCCTTTCTCCAGTTGAAAAAAGTGTGGAGTTCCAGAGAGCTGTCACAACACACCAAAATCCGGATTTTCAACTCCAATGTAAAAGCAGTTCTCCTATATGGAGCAGAGACTTGGAGATTGACAAAAACCACAGTCAGCAGAGTACAGACCTTCATGAACAGTTGCCTTAGAAGAATTTTGAAAATCCGCTGGCCAGAGAAGATCAGCAACGTCAGACTCTGGGAGAGAACAGAGCAGATAACAGCAGAGAATGAAATTGGGCGAAGAAGATGGGGATGGATCGGTCACAGTCTGAGAAAGCCAGCTTCCAGTATCACTAGGCAGGCATTGTCATGGAACCCCCAGGGAAAGAGGAAAAGAGGTAGGCCAAGAAACTCCTGGCGTCGAGACCTCCAAGCAGACATTAAGAGACTGGGAACCACCTAGAGTAGAATCGAAGGAGAAGCACAGGACAGGAGTTGCTGGAGGTCTCTCGTCAACGGCCTATACTCGGGTAGGGGTGACAGGCGTAAGTAAGTAAGTACATATTCTGCCTATTTTCTCACAATCATCTTTACATATTCTGCCTATTTTCTCACAATCATCTTTGCATATTCTGTCTATTTTCTCACAATCATCTTTACATATTCTACCTATTTTCTCACAATCATCTTTACATATTCTGCCTATTTTCTCACAATCATCTTTACATATTCTGCTTATTTTCTCACAAGCATCTTTACATATTCTGCCTATATTCTCACAAGCATCTATCTTTACATATTCTGCCTATTTTCTCACAAGCATCTTTACATATTCTGCTTATTTTCTCACAAGCATCTTTACATATTCTGCCTATATTCTCACAAGCATCTTTACATATTCTGCCTATTTTCTCACAATCATCTTTACATATTCTGTCTATTTTCTCACAAGCATCTTTACATATTCTGCCTATTTTCTCACAAGCATCTTTACATATTCTGCCTATTTTCTCACAATCATCTTTACACATTCTGCCTATTTTCTCACAATCATCTTTACATATTCTGCCTATTTTCTCACAATCATCTTTACATATTCTGCCTATTTTCTCACAATCATCTTTACACATTCTGCCTATTTTCTCACAATCATCTATCATTTAACCCATTCAACCCAACAGCCACATTTCTCAAATTTTCAAAGTGTCGCCTAACTACTGTGTACCATTCCCAGAGATGCCAGAGACCATGATAATTCAAGGGTAGTGCCAGATTAGTTTGGCGCCACCAGGTGAATGGGTTAGAGGTTTGTTCACCCATATTGTGCTCATGCCAAAGTCCCCAATAGATAGGTTTTGTTGTATCGTCTGTCAACATTCACCTTTGATAGGTTCCATACTGGCTGTAAACAGTCTTGTAAGATGCAAAGCTTGCCACTTCATGATCTAATGCTTAACCCATTTAGCCCCACGACCATGCAGCAGGAGATGGATTGATCATGTTAATTCAAGGGTAGTGCCAGGTGAGCTTGATGCCTGAATTATGAAAAGGGTTAACAGGTATGCAGCACATCTTGATAGATACATGTACAAGGATGTAAGGAACTGCCCTTTGACCACAGTTTTGTGTTTCTTGTATCCAAAATTGTTACATGTATTTGCAAAGAGGTTTACATTGAATAAGTGTGGAAAGACAAACAGTCATATATGACATTTCTTTTGTCTGTTGTTTGAGCATAGTTGACTGTAAATTGATTTTGTGCACTTTTGTGTGCAACACATCTTGAGTCAGTTAACTTGTTGACAGATAGTGGGTTTGAAATCTGATATAACAGTTGTGCTTGTTAGTGATCCTGGTAACACACAGCTCTGCGTCTCAGCCACACAGACATGGCGATCTGATGCAGAGACATTTTCTTGGATGTACTTTGTTTCACTTTGTGGCCCTCATATATTTCAGGAGATAGGCTGACTCGCAGAAAAAACAATTGTACAGGGAACACTGTGGGTTTTAAATCTGACGTAACAGTTGTGTTTGTGGGTTTTAAATCTGATGTAACAGTTGTGTTTGGTGGCAGGAGAAGCTAGAGCTGCAGGAACGGATGCTGGAAAAGCAGGAGATGTACAACATGCTGTACGATGACCATGAGCGCCTCAAGACCGAGTACCACAAGCAGGAGGACCTGCACCAGCGTGAACGGCGGTCCATGGGGCAGGTGAGAACTTACATTTGATACATTTTGGTTTATGGCAACTTCTGTGGTTCTCATTTGACAAGATTTTTAATTGGAAACTTGTTCCAAGTTAATAGACATCCAATAACTTTGATTCATCAAAACAAATTAGTTTGAATGTGCATGAGCTTACAACACATACTTTTATTAAAGGTTTGTGTCCGAACGTAATTATAATGAAAATATATCAAAGTATCTATGTATTTGACAAAGATAAGTGAATTATCACATTCATGCATTTACATTTTTTCATCACGCTAAAATTGCCTCAAACAGACTGAGAAAGAGCAGAACAGTCTTGTCACTTTACTACATTTAAACTTCATAATTAAACAAAAGTTATGTTGGTTGTTTTGTTTGACATGTTCAAAAGACATATGTACCAAGAACATACATAAAGGACATTCGGTTGCAAACTGTATACCCATTATTGCAATTTAGTCACTTTAAAGGCCCTGTACCTTTGTAACTGTTCAAAATCACATTCGCAACAGATGTACATACAGGTCTAGTTATGGTTCATTGAGATGCAGGAGAATCTAGGTCAGTACGTGTCATCTTGATATCAAGTAACTGACAATAACTTTGCTCAGTGCTAACTGTGCCAATGAAACTGATTTAAAATATATTGACTTGCTAACAGGCTGCGAAGAATAAACAACTACAGTTATGCATGTATGTTTGCTGTGTGCCCAAACTGCTGTAGAAGTTCATTAGGTGTGTCCACAAGGCATAACAAATACAAAAGGTGCTGAAATTTGTCTTTAGATGTATGTGTAATGGTACTTGAAGTGTACGTATTGTGTTTGTGACCCACAGATGTTAGATGTTTTCACCACCCCTGGACCCCAGGAAAAGTGTAGGGATGAATGTATCCCAAATGATAGTTCTATCTGCAGCAAATGAAACTTTTAAGTGCACTTGAAGTAACAAGTTTACCTGTAGTGTATTTGTGACCCACAGTTGCTGGACGAGCTTGGGAAAGAGCTGGAGGAGCTGAGGAAGTACAAGATCGAGGTCGAGACGGGCGTGAGGTCGCCATCGGGCAACATTTCAGAACTGCCAGGTCGATACATGGACCTGCAGCAAGAAATCCACAAACTCAAAGAGGTGAGCAGTGAGCAGTGCCCTGTGTGTGTTGCATGAGTTCAGTTCTCTTACCATTATTTCCTTCTGCAATGAGCATACTTCATCTACAACTACAACAGGCACAGATTCTAAACTGAGATACAAAACAAATGACGCATGCAAATCTATGCCTCTGCTGATAAGGACAGGCGTCATTTGTTTGTGTCTGCAGATGGTCATGAGAATATGTGTCTCTTGCTGTCAAGAGTCTCGTTCGTGTGCATCTCTGCGTGGTTGGTGTAAAGAGAAATTAAGTTGTCTTGGTGTAAGAATATGACTTTGTCATGAATTGTCTCTCATTGACTCACTCCTTGCTGTTATTTCCCATGTGTGTTACTGTCTAACTTTGTGGCTGCTGAACTTACAGTGAAGCCTGATTGTGGGCACTAACATAAATTCTTCACACATTCTGCATGGGTTTTTTTTCAACAAACTTTTTTTTACTGTAAATTTGTTACCGTTTGTTGGTGTTTTACTGATGTAGTCATGTTTTTGAAAGAATGGGCAGACATCTTGCACTGACCTCTTTTATGTTTGATGGTAAAAGAGCAGGTACTGTTTCAGTTAAGATCTCAAGACATTTAGTTGAAAATACGACTACCTGTACTTCTGTACTGTGATTGTGTCTGTGTCCCTCTTTACCTGGAAGGATCCCGTCAGGAAATAACTGTTTTCATGATCATGGGTACTGGTAAAACATGTCTAGCATCTGTTTGAAACGCTTCAGTTAATGTCATAATTCTCACAGCTGTTTGCCTCCAAGACTCATGCAAGCATTGTCTACTTTCTGATGATCTTGTTTTGTGTCTTTGTTCTACAGCGATGTTTTTGGTTGATGGATGTTTGTGGTTTTTGCCCTATGCTGTTAAAGCCTCTTAAACAAGTCTGTTGTACAGCGCATCAAGTTTGATCGGGATTGTTTCAAGAGAAATGTCTTTTCCTCTCTTGAATACAGTTGTCATGGCTCATGCTCATAATGAAACTTGGAATGTAAAATGGAATGTTTCACTTAATAAATATATTAATAAATAGGTCTCAAGGTACATTGTTTACCTCAGTTGGTTTGAAACAAAATCATTTGGCTTTCACAGTTGCACAGCACTGCAGGAGTTTATAAAATAAAAGCAAGTCACCTTTTTTTAAAATTTCATTTATAATTATTTTACGTTTGAGTTCATAAATATTGAACACTTACTTCACATGTTGGCAAGGCAGTGTGACATCTGGTTCATGTTCACTAAATTTGTTTTGTTTCCTTCATTGTTTTTGCTGCATTGCTTTAAAGGATATGTGGGACCAGTGGCGTGGTCTTCTCAAGGTGTGTATTCCTTTTTTTCTGTGATGATGGCATCTTTTAGTTTCACCCCATCACTTGACACTCCACTGCTTGATCACTTGAGTTTGCTGCATGTTGCCTGCCGGAAAAGGTTCCTCTCTTTGTATTCTTCACTTAGTGAAGCAGTGGCAGTGGTGCAAGTGGCTGGTTGCATTGTACTTCTGTTCAATAGCGTACATGTGTAAACTGTGATATGCCGCTGTATGTGCATGTGTGAGACAGTAACACAGACTGGACTGTTTATGATGGTGTAGAAAGTCCACACATTCTGACGCAGGAGTGGAGATCTGTCACACTGCAATAGTGGTTATGACTTTGAACTGTTTGTACCACCAAGGTCTGTTGAGACTGACATTGGGATGCTTTGTTTGACACATTGAACTGGCATGTCATGGTAGATACCCACTGGAATGGCAATGGCTTTGGTGCCCTGGACATACATGCAGTTGCCTCTGGTTAGTTGAGTTTGATTTGATTACCATATTGATTATGCATCAATGGCCATCTGGTGTCAGGTACTAAACACCTCAGCATAATAAAACATTGTTTGATGTATTTGGGCCCATTCATAGTGATGCTTAAATTATATTTTCCTTCTCCACTAATATTCTCCATCAGTATGGTGCATTGGTTACTTTATCAGAACATTTACTTAACATACAGCTTGTCCAAAATTGTGAATTACATGGTTTTATTTCAGTACAGTTTTACATGCTGATTACAATTGAAAAACACCAGTTTATTGCTTATACAAGGGTGACATTCATTTTGCACTCTGCTGAGGGTCCCAATGCGCAAAAGGCCATCGGGCCGCCGTTCGCCCGTGCACAGCCATGCACGGGCCATTGGCGGCCGACATCAGCCCGATGACCTTTGCGCACTAGGGTGTTGCTCAGTAGTTGACTCCCCTTTTGCAAGCAGACACCATTTTCAGAAGCAGTATCTACCAGAAGGGCACTTCAAAGTAATGTTGTAAATCTGTTAAAGTTGAAAGAAAAAAATGAAAAAAATAAAAATCCAAGGATAACAAAGGAATCTGGAGTCAGTTCTCTCTCAGCTGTTTGTATTATAATTAGACTTTGCAACCAAGAAGACGAGCATGGAGGAAGAAGCAGAGCATGTTAGACGTGGGCATACTCACCCAGGATATTTGCTGACATTAACCCATTAACCCCATGGCTGCATTTTTGAGATGCTATCTAACGACTATGCACCAGTTACAGGAGACAGATTGACCATGTTAATTTGAGGGTAGTGCTAGATTAGATTGGTGCTGAAGGGGCCAAGCTAAACTGGCACTACCCTTGAATTATCATGGTCAATCCATCTCCTACTGTAGTACATTTGGGCTCTATAGCTTAAATTGATGATGTATTGCTGGTTGCATTACTAGGAGTAAGGTTTATGAACTCTTGGGCTGCGGTAGAGCTTTTTGTTGACATTTGTTCCGCAGGAATCATGGCGACAAAAAACGCTAGGAACAGCCGGAGGGTTAGTCTGTGGCCAAGAGTAGAAATGACTGCACCTGAGTGCTGGCTGCATGTACAGTACATTGAACAAACATAGCTTTTTTATAGCCAGGAGATGCTTTCTTAGCACAACCCTGTACAAAATTGCTGAAGTATCAACAAGAAATGTAAAAAAAAACAGCAAACAAAACAAGACAGTAGGAATGAGAAAATGCCTTGCCAGCTACGGGTATGTTGTGCATATACACCTAAATATATACTGGTAATTTCTAGCACTAGGTGAATGGCATTTCATACGCTCACACACACACACACACACACACACACACACACACACACACACACACACACACACACACACACACACACACACACACACACACACACTTGCAGAACAGAGGTTGTGTATGGTTACTTTTGCATGAAGGTTTATTTAGCACATGCTACTTTTATTCAGGGGCAGTCATGCATGTATTGACAACAAATGACTTCCTGCCAGGCTCATTCAATAGCTGTTTTCTGCAAACCTTGCTTGGGGAAAATTATGCAAAAGTACATTCTTTTGTATCAAGTGCGCCTCAGCAAAGCCACTTGCACAGTTTGTAAAGCACACCAGGCTGCTTCTGAAAACAGGTTCATTGATCTTTAATTTGACCCCTTCCAGCTGCAAAGAAGCTTAGAGACTCACGAGCCACTGCATCAGCAGGGGACCATGAGAATCTATGCCTCTTTGCAGATGAAAAGCACCATCTGTGCCTCTTTGTGGCAGAGATTATTCATATTAACATCCTCCAGCCCTAAAGGGAATTATGAGGTTATTAACTCATATAATACTGAGACTAAAAGCTTCAAATTTGTACACTGCCATATGCAAGTTACATTATAGTACTTACAGATAAGGATATAGACCAATGGCTTTAGTTCAAGGGTAGTGCCAGAATAGCTTGGTGCCTAGAGCTATTCTGGCACTACCCTTGAAACTATTTTAGTCAAACTTATTTCACACATTGGTGTATTCCGAATGATAAGGGTTAATCAAGTGTGTCACTGTGATGTTTGCTTGTGAGCAGGCTGTGTTAGGTCGAGTTCTGCTCTAGGTGCATAGGTTATACACACACACACGCTGTGGTGGTGATCATGACCTGCAACAGTTGCACTGAGTCAGCATCGTTAGCGTGCACTGGAAAGGAGTCGGTTGTTGAAATAAACTTTTAACACATTCTGCTCCAGGACCGAAATCCCCAAATTTTGAAGCTGCCCTTTGAAGGACTGTATTACAATTCTAAAGACAGATCGAGCATGATAGTTCAAGGGTGGTGCCAGAATAGCTTGGTGCCTATGAGCGCCAAGCTATTCTGGCACCACCCTTGAACTGTCATGCTCGATCCATGTCTTGCTGTGGTGTGTTGGGGCTGAATGAGTTAATCTCTGTCTGTCTGTCTCCTCTCTCTGTGTTTTGTGCCCTGTATTCCACTTGCCTTGTGTAACATGGGAATTGGCTTGCAAACAACACACTTCATGAGGCCGCGCGTTTCAAAAATTATCTTAGAATCCATCATGATAAACTGAATTTTCAGCTGATTACTAATGTCCGTAACTCTTTTCCATATACATCTGATAAAAGTGAACAGACTTTATTTGTACCTTAACCCATTTAATGTGGTTAAATGGGTTTTAAATACAAGTTCAAGTCCATTCACTTTCATCACAAGGCATATTTTCTGAAATTTGGAAGTGTCACCTAATGCCTGTGTACCAATTGCAGGATACAGATCGACCATGATAATTCAAGGATAGTGCCAGATTAGCTTGGCGCCATCATGGTCGATCCATCTCCTGCTGTAATGTGTTAGGGCTAAATGGGTTAATTCCATGCGTTTACCGGCGTACCCCTTCGGATGGGTAGCGGTTTAGTGAAGAAGCCTGATGGTCTTTTTGATAGAGGGTGTTTCTGATTGGACTTTTTCAGGAGAACAGGGGTCTGCAGAGCAGTAATGAAGATCTCAATGCGCAGTTGATGAACCGGTGTGTGCAGGAGGGCAAGTCCCTGCTGCAGGACGGAAACATGACCCTGGCCGAGGAGTTGGACCACCTCACAAAGGAAGAGGTACAGAAATACGTCAGTCACCAAAATTGTGATGATGATAGTTGGGTACTTTTAACCCCTTCACTGCTGAGAAAAATTGAAGCCCACCCAACTGCAAGAGGTATAGATCCTCATGAGCCCCTTCAATTGTGGGGGCTCATGAGAATCTATGCCTCTTGCTGAATCCACTTTGTACTGATGTTCCTTTGACGACTGGGGATCTTTGACGTTGTATTTATAGGTCGTTTGACATTGGAGCGGCCGGTTTTTTTCATATATATCCGCCCAAAAACACTTTTCTGTACCACTTTAAGAACAAATATGATTAAATGCCAATTGACCTAATATGGGCTATTTTTACTTAACTCCTGTGTTTTGTTGATTTTGATGTACAGTCATCATAATTTTTTTTTTAAAAGATAAGAACAAGCCATTTTCAATACCCTGATAGAGCCCCGGCGGGAAACGGCCAGATTTCAATATTGAGGTCAAACATGCAGACTTTGTATGCCTGCACATGATAAGTTTGAAAACCTGGTCAACTGGTCATTCACTCGAAACTTTAGGGATGTAAAATCAGCCATTTCATGAAAACATGATGCCAATTTTTTTTTTTTTACAACAGTACAGCAAAACTGACGCATTGTTTGGGTTTCTTGAAAGTAAATAGTATTAGGTCAACTGGCACTGAATGATATTTGTTCGAAGATATGTATGGAAAAGTGGTTCTTTGTGAAGATATTTGTGAAAAACGTGTGCTCCGATGTCAAACGACCTATACATTGATTTAAAAACACAACATGCGTCCCCAGGGATAAAGAGCTAAAAACATCTGTGCTGTGTGCGCTTGGAGTGCTGGGGAGGTTGGGATTTTTATCAACTTGACTCATTCTACCCCAACACCGAAATCCTTAAATTTTGCCCTTGTCCTCTGAAGACTGCATTGCAATGCAGGACACAGATCGACCATGATAGTTCAAGGGTGATGCCTGAATAGCACCCTTGAACTATCACGGTCGATCCTTATCTTGCTGTGGTGTGTCTGGGGTAGAATGAGTTAAAAAAACATTGTGATGCAGTCGGTATTACAAAACCCATCTCATCACATAGACCCATCCTTGTTCAAGATTGGAGAATTCATGCATCTTGCTACCAGAGCCTGAGCGTCTTCTTGTTACTTAGTTGGATTGAGAGAGTCTTCCAGTGCAAAGCCTGAGGCTGAAACAAAAGATGCCTTGTAGAAAATGTAAGTGTTCAAAAAGCAGAGTGTTTCTCAGCAGCATTTGCCAGCTGATTTGGTCCTGACGACAAAAACCATCACCAGGGCCAGTGAAACTGGACTTGTATAACTCTTAAACTCACAGAACTAAATGACTTCCATTCCATTCTGGAAGTCATTTAGTTTGGGGAGTTGAAGAGTTAATATTTTGATGTGTTTATTTTGCTGACTGCTGAGCTTATCTTGTTTTCTGTGGCAGCTTTTGCAGAAACTGAAAGAGGAGCAGGAGTTTAACATGCGGCTGAAGCAGTACGTAGATAGGATCATCATTACTATCCTGGAAAAGAATCCATCCCTCCTGGAAATCAAGAACGCATTCTGAAACCATCCGCCCTGATCATGATAATTCAAGGGTAGTGCCAGATGAGCTTGGCGCCTAAAAGCCT
This sequence comes from Semisulcospira habei, assembly GCA_036245525.1. Classification (NCBI taxonomy): domain Eukaryota; kingdom Metazoa; phylum Mollusca; class Gastropoda; family Semisulcospiridae; genus Semisulcospira; species Semisulcospira habei. The sequence continues at coordinate 170,018,320 of BTPG01000008.1, read as the reverse complement.
TTAGGCGCCAAGCTCATCTGGCACTACCCTTGAATTATCATGATCACTGCCAGTCGCGTGTGTGCTGGTCTGAGACGTTTGTGTGCTGGTCTGTGATTTTGGACATAGCAGCCTTTCAGTGGTGAGGTCCAAAACCACGAACCATGGAGTGATCACCATCCTGTTGTGATTCATGCGGACGTGAACGTGACCCATTGTGCACAGGACTTCAGAGACACTGTGATTTTTTAACTCATTCAGCCCAACGGACGTATTTCCCAAATGTTGGAGGTGTTATCTACTGACTGCACCAGTTGCAGCAGATGGATTGACCATGATAATTCAAGGGGCAGTGCCAGATTAGCTTGGCGCCGACAGGCGCCAAGCTAATCTGGCACTACCCCTTGAATTATCATGGTCGACCCTTTCACAGTGCCCCACGTCAACAGCTGCAAAAGTGTCATATAGCATTGCCGGCTCTGAATGTGGGGTGCCTTTAATCAGTCGGGAAATATGTGCTGGTCTCTGATGAGACCTGCACGTAGGTCTGGAGACAGTGGTTTTAAACGAGTGTTGTGACGACACGTTGGTTCGAGTCTGTACCAGATACTGGTGGAGACGGCGTATGTCTGACCGTGATTGGTCTTTAGTGCTGTTGCAGAAATAGAGAAGTCTGATGGGAGATTCTTAAATCGATGTGAGATTATAAGACACAATTCTTTGAGCGTGTTGATTTCTGCAGGCAAGAGTGCAGACATATGATTTTATGTGAGGTGTGATTGGATTTTAAGAAAACAGCATTGAAAGGATATTGAAGAAATGGAGGAGAGGACACTGCGTAATTTTGAAAGTTGTGATTTTATACTTGGTGGAAAATAAGATTCAGTCATGTCACAAGAAACAGAAAGAATGCATGCTACTTTATTTGATATTTTGTGTAACTGAACAGAGAATAAAATGAGTTGATTATTTTTTATTTTTGACAAATGATGACAATTTTATATCATTCTGACAATTGATGACAATTTTATATCATCCTGAATAATAATGAACCCTTTCGCTGTCAGCAGTGCTTTTTGTCACGGTGATTCCTGCAGGAATCATTGCAACGAAAGAGTTGCCCACAGCTAAAGGGTTAAAAACGTTTTTGTGCTCTTGAAGTCTGATTGAGAGGTGATGCGGCATGAAATGAAGATGGTCACTCAGCCAGTCCCCTCCAGCTGCCAGAGGCACAGATCCACATGGGACCCTGCAACCACAAGGACTCATGAGAATCTCTGCCCCTTGCTTAAATGACAGTCATGTTTTTGGCTCACGTGCAAAGCAAAAGTGAGTCTATGTTTTGGGCCATTGGTCATCCGTTTGTCCGCCGTCCTCCGTTGTCCGTCATCCGTGGTAAACTTTAACGTTGGCATTTTCTCGGAGTCTATTCAAGCCACAGTCTTCAAACTTGGCCCAAGGATACTTTGTGTCGAGACCTTTCTAAACATACCAATTTGAGTGACCTCTCGCAAAGGGCAAGGTCACGGGATCAGGAAATAGGTCCGAAATAGCCAAAGATGTTTTTTCACAAATACTATTCACAGCTTCAAACCCAAACTTGGTACAGAGATGGTAAGACCTATCTATGCATACTAATTTGAATGAGCCCTTGGAAAGGTCAAGGGTCACAAGACCTCAGGAAATAGGTCTGAAATAGCCATATTTTGACAAACGATGTTTTTTCGCAAATACTATTCACAACTTCAAACCCAAACTTGCTACGGAGATATCTGATGGTAAGGCCTTTCTATGCATACTAATTTGGTTGATCCCTTGGATAGGCCAAGGGTCACAAGAGCTCAGGAAATAGGCCCAAAATAGCTATATTTTGACAAAAGATGTTTTTTTCTCAAGTACTATTTACAACTTCAAACCCAAATTTGGTACAGAGATACCTGATGGTAAGACCTATCTATGCATACTAATAACCCCTCGGAAAGGTCAAGGGTCACAAGAGGCTGGCAAATGTTTGATAAAGTTGTTGGTATTGTCAACATTTCAGCAAATTTTTCAATCAAATGTGGCACAAAGGTAGCTGATAAGCACTGCTGACAGCCAAAGGGTTAATGAATTTTTCAAATGACATGGGTCTGACAGGTGTCAAGCTATTCAGACACTAACCTTGAGCTATCATGTTGGATTTTGTTATTCAGAGTTTGTGCTGGAAGCAATGGAGCTCTCACTGCAGGGAACTGAGAGAAATATGTTGATTAATCTTTGAACTTATCAGTCGTTCATGTTTTCCAGTGAATGCGTTCGGCCGCAGTGATTATATGAATCATGATTGTGTTTGCATACAATACGCAAGTGAGTGAATGTTATTGGTCAGTGGTATTTGAAGGAGAGTTGGAGTCAAAATGATATGCTGTGTCAACATGCTTGAAAAGAACAGCATGCGTGGCTGAGTTGCTGCTTCAGAGTTTTATTTTTACAGTCGGCACAAAAATTGGAAGATACCATGGTAAGAAAATTTATGTCATGTTAAGAATTTTTTCCAGAGCTTAAAATTTTGTTGTAACCCCTTCACTGCGAGCAGCTAAATAAGTCTGTGAGACCACCATGCCAGATAACTGGACTCTCTGACCAAGGTGGATATCAAAAGCCAGCAGCTAAATAAGTCTGTGAGACCACCATGCCAGATAACTGGACTCTCTGACCAAGGTGGATATCAAAAGCCAGCAGCTAAATAAGTCTGAGACCACCATGCCAGATAACTGGACTCTCTGACCAAGGTGGATATCAAAAGCCAGCAGCTAAATAAGTCTGAGACCACCATGCCAGATAACTGGACTCTCTGACCAAGGTGGATATCATAAGCCAGCAGCTAAATAAGTCTGTGAGACCACCATGCCAGATAACTGGACTCTCTGACCAAGGTGGATATCAAAAGCCAGCAGCTAAACAAGTCTGTGAGACCACCATGCCAGATAACTGGTCTGCCTGACCAAGGTGGATATCAAAAGCCAGCAGCTGAATAAGTCTGTGAGACCACCATGCCAGATAACTGGTCTGTCTGACCAAGCTGGATATCAAAAGCCGGCAAGAGGCTGTCTGCAGGTGTTCATGAATACCTATGCCTTGTGAAGTTGGATGTTTATGCAGTGAAGGGGTTAATATTTAATCCTGTTGAAACTTTGCCTAAGCCACTGCTTGTTACAAAGTTGTGCATGGTTGTGTGTTGTCATTAGCAGCTTTTTGATTTGGGCCTACAATGATGTCTGCACATGTTTTATGCTGACTACTACCCATTGATTCCATGTGTGATCTCAGTGTCTCCGCTCTTTATATTTCTGTGCTGGTTAATACTCATGAGCAACAGTTTTTATATCAGAGATTGAGTTAGCCGTTTTACGTTCATTGATTTACCCATTTTAACCCGTTCAGTGTCGGTTGACGCTAACTGTTTCTGCAGTCTTCATCAGTTTAACACCAACAAGCCCTGGCTGTCCCAGGATCACGGATTCAAAGTGGTGTCAGCATGAGGTATAGATCCCCATGAGCCCCCGCAACTGCGGGGGCTCATGAGGATCTATACCTCTTGCATTTGGGTGGTGTTCACATTTTTCTCGGCACTGAACGGGTTAATAATAATTAACCCTTTTGTGGCTGCAGCTAACGGTCTTGTAAGCACTAGTGGTGGCTGCATGCACAAGGAGGTTCATTTTCACGTCAATGTTTTTAGACTGATTGATATAACCATTTGACAAGAGTGAAGCCTGTAGCTTTCGGTAGCATGTTTAGTCAGGGTGATTCCTGCAGAAATCACCTTGATCAGACGTGCTACCGACCAGGGTTACAGATTTTTTGGGTTGTTGTCTCTGACATTTCAGTTGTGGACGATCATAGGTGTAATTTACTGAGCATAGGTTAATGGCATTGAAAAAAAGATTTAATTCTGTTGAACCACCGGGTAGTGTAACCATGCCATTTTGCTGATTGTCGGTCAAATGGAACATTTCTGTAATTGGTTTGTACCAACCTTGTCAACATTGTAATAGTGACCACACCATGTTACGTAAGTTATGCCAAATAAGTGTCACTCAAACTTGTAATCACCAGCCTTAAAGTGAAATTTCTTGGAGCAAACGAACAAAGTGAAATTGGTATCCTAACTGCTGTGCAGTTTGTGAATGTATGGCATTGTTTTGTGAATTCTTTTTTTCTTGCAAGAAGACACTGGGTATTCTAGTCTGGGAGTATTTAGTAAGATTTTTTCTGTCAGTAGCACTTTTTCTCATGGTGATTCTTGCAGAAATCATCTCAAGAAAAAGCACTATTGACAGCCAAAGGGTTAACCTATGTATCCCCAACACCCTACTGCAGGAGATGGATCGACCATGATAATTCAAGGGTAGTGCCAGATTAGCTTGGCGCCTAATGGCGCCAAGCTAATCTGGCACTTACCTTGAATTATCTTGGTCGCTCCATCTCCAGCAACTGATACAGTCATGGGGTTAAATGGTTTAAAGAATTGTTCAGCTGTCTCTCCCTGGGTTCAAAAGGTCCTCTAGCCGACATTGGCCACAGCTGGTCGGTGCAGAGGAGTGTGCATGCAATGTGCAGTCTACGTTGAATGTGCACAGGCCAGCTGTGAACAAAATCAGCTCAAGAATGCTTAGCGCGCTGAGTTGTTCATTATAATGTTTGATATACGACATACCTGTACTTAAACCATCGGATGGCCAATATTAACACACGTACAGTTCTGATGGGTCATTCGAATCCTAGCCGACAGCGCAAAAGTATAGGCGCCGCCTGCTCTGCGACTAAACCAAAGGTTTACCTTTGGGACCTGACCCTTTAATTTTATGGCATTGTGTATATGTTTACATTTGCGGCTTTAGGGACTGGACATGTTTTTGTTTATCATTTTGTTTTTGCAGAAGAAATATATGCTGAAGTCACATAAGCTTTGGGATGGGATTCTTAATTTGTTACCCTGACAGTTTTACTCCCACTTGACAGTGTTCATTTTATGTTGCAGTAACTAGATGATGACTTTTCCCTGAAACCTTGTTTTTGTGTGTACCGGAAGTTTCTCATGTATCACTATGAGCTTTTGGACTGTACATTCCATTTCTCTTAATTTATTTCAGAACAACTTTTTTTTCCGTGCGCATAAAAGGGAAATTGTGTGTCGGTTATTGTATGTGTGGGTTCAAGAAATGGTACATGTATCAGGTGTTTAATGCATGTACATTGAATCCTTTGGGTGTCGGTAGCGACTTTGCTCGAGGTGATTCCAGGATTAACCCTTTGGGTGTCAGTAGCGATTTTGGTCAAGGTGATTCCTGCAGGAATCACCTTGACCAAAATTGCTACCAACACCCACATGGTTAATCATCCTGACACCTTTGGTATGAATGGAGCCAGCAAGAGGCAAAGAACCTCATGAGTCCCAGCATTCTGCTGGTGTTATGAGGATCTATGCCTCTTGGAGATGGAATGTTCTTGCGCTTGCGTGGTTACACATTTTTCTACATTTTAGCCAAAGTAGTTTTGTACCCACTGCATATTTATGTTGGTCTGTAGGTTGTTTGTCACCAGTTACCGTGGTTTTACATTCACAAGATGTAGGGCGGTGGCTGCTTAGCAGGTTGATATGATTTATGAATAGCCATGATTAACACTGTTGGGACAATCTGTATGCCAGCCTGTTACACCTGCACGAGACATATTCTAATTATTCATGAGGATATATATGCCTTTTGCTGTACGAGATCAGACTGTGTACATCCGCAGAGTAAGGAAGGTTTTTTCTCTTTTTTTTTTCTTTTGCTAGCACTTAAAGACATTGTTTGGGTGGCAGGATTTGGAACTTCCTAAGAAAAATTGAAGTTCTTAGCTCCCTTGATAACTACTGGGTCACTACATTTATTCTTCTCCATTCTTTCCTAAGGAATTAACCCCTTCACTGCTAGATCATCACTCTGGTGCTCAGTACATAGATCCTCATGAGGATCTGTGGCTCTGGCAGGCCAGGTATTTGTGTGCCTCGAGCAGACAGTGTTGAATTGCAATGAATCTGCAGACAGTTCATTTCTAGTGGCTGATAGGGAAGACATTAACCCCTTAACTGCCAGTTGATGTAGATTCTGCCTCTGACATCTTGGTTAATTTCATGTAGGGAGCCCTAGCCATCCTAGACTTGTGTCAGCAAGAGGCATAGATCCTCATGACTGGGAGCTCGTGAGGGTCTTTGTCTTGCAGATGGATCTGAGTCACCATTTCATGGCAGTCAAGGGGTCTTATACACCTATGTCTCATGTCTCCTGATTACTGCATCTCACGACTGTTAGTCAGTCACGGTCCAGTTGAAATTGTGTCTGATCATTGCATTATCATTAAATTTTGTGTGCTGGCCTGTGATTTGGATCACACGGCTCACAACCATAAGACCCCAAATCACAGGCCACCATACAAATATGTATTACTGGTTGGATGAAAGTGTTCATTTAAAGCATACTCTAGAGTGCAGCTTTTTATTTAAGTGACGAGCTTTCAGGGTTTTTGTTTTTAATGTACCTTTTTTTGTAGGAAATAAGAGCACTAAACTTTGCCACAATACAGGTTATTGTATGCTTCATGTTCAACAGTTGTCGCTGTGAGAGCTACCAATGCATCATGCTTATAAACAGTTGACAAAAAATAAACGTGCACAAAACAAGAAGACAGGTTGGTATTGCTTCTAAGCAAAAGGACTTGATGGTGACAGTTTTGCTCACATTATCTGTCACACTGGCTGTCATGAAAGCTCAGTGATATGTCAACTACATTCCACACCTGTTTCCGGTGGCTCATGAGGGTCTTTGCTCTCTTCAGATGGCTGGGCGGATTGTCAAAGTGTGACAAAGTTTGTAAGCTCGTCGATTTAACCCTTTGGCTGTCAGTAGTGCTTTTTGTCACAATTGCGACAAAAAGTGCAACCGACAGCTAAAGGGTTAAATCTTCTATCGTAACACACTACATTTCCTGAGATGAATAAATTAACTGATACTTCAATTCAGTACTGTCAGACTGCGAATCCCTGGTTGTACAAAGTTACGCTCAGTGAAACCCTCCATGACATGCTTGTGTACATGTACTTTATTGCTTTGCCATGGGTGACTTGTTATGCCGTCCGATGGGAACGTTGCTTGTGCATTCCTTGCTACAGCTTTTTGGGTTTGGAAGTTGTCCTTGTATTTTAGATGTAGTTTCCACACATACTTCTCACAAGTTTCGCAGTGAGAAAGAAAGCTGTACACCTGTTTGTTAATCCTTGTGTGCGTGTATCCACCGGTAAACTGCATACAGTACATGTGGCTGAATGCACTAGGGGGTGAACATTGGTTTTATTTGATATAGCATGTCGTTTGTTTGAATGTATTCGGGCATGTTGACATACAGTTCTTCTGTGCTAGCGCTCACACTCTGTGCAGGACATCATTGACCCATTTAACCCCTCACAGGCACATTCCCACATTTGGAGGTGTCACCTAAAGACTATGTGCCTGCTGAAGGAGATGGATTGACCATGACAATTCAAGGGTAGTGCCAGATGATCTTGGCGCCTATAGGCGCCAAGCTCATCTGGCACTACCCTTGAATTATCATGGTCAATCCGTCTCCTGCTGTAGGGCGTTGGGGCTGAATGGGTTAAACATTATCAGTGCATGCACCAGGGACTTGCTTTACCACCGTTATGCTTTCAGCGCACCATTCCATCACTTAACCCGTTGACTGTGTTGCCTTTTTGTCAAAGTGATTCCGGCCACAATCACTTCAGCAAAAGAGCTATGGACAGCCAGAGGGTTAATTATTTAACTGTAAATATGCAATTGTATACCGTCCAGTCTAACATTGAGATGAGTGCCTCTTGTAGAATGGTTAGCTTACCAAATACCAAATATGCCTTGAACAAATCTCACAGACGTTTCAATGGTTGGTTACGTAAGTAGAATGTACGTAAAAAGAATATTCCTCGTCAGTGCGGACATTTTTTTAATTTTGCCAAAATAACCTAAGTAGTCAAAGAAATTTGTGTTAGCCTTTTGACGTTTTTGTTAAATGTTTTCATGTCAGGAATAGTAATAAATTTGACACAGTAATACACTGAAAGCATGATGTGTAATGTCTTCTGAACCCAGTTTAAGAGACTACCTTTAGGGGATAACGGGGAACTGTAAGTTAAAGGGATATCACAGTCCTTGCACTTGAAGTGTACCATGTATTTACCCTTTACCTCCTGATACGCTCTCATATGAGATAAATTTGACCATGATAGTTCAAGTGTGGTGCTAGAACAGCTTTGCGCCCAGGACCGCCAAGCTGTCCTGGCACCACCCTTCAACTATTCTAGTCAGTCTATCATCGGAAATTAAATGTAGCCTTCACAGGACAACTCACTAATCTGAGAAGAAAAAAAAAAAACAGCCTCAGGATGTAATGGGTTAACCCTTTGACTGTCAGTAGCTCTTTTTGTCGAGGTGATTCCTGCAGGAATCACGTGGACAAAAAGCACTATAAAACACTAAAAGTTTATATTTATAAAGTGATAAAGGTATGCAAGTTGTTTGTGTTTATCAGAGATACAAGAGTTGAAGTGGGTCTCCAATATTGTGATAGTGTGCTCATTATAGTTGTCTCACACGTTCATGGTGCGCCATCATGACAAGATGCCTATTGTTGGTCAGTAGTCGGGTCATTTATGATTTATGAGTGTACGTTGAAAGTTCATGCACTGGTTGGTTGACAGGATTTAAAAAAAATAAACCATTGTCAGATTAATTTGCACAAGGCTCTAGAAAACTGTTTTGACCCCCACGTGCATGCAGCCAGTATTGTTGACTGTACCAGTGGCTGTGTGCTCTAGGGGGTTAAACTTGCTGCTTTTTGCCAGGGTGTATATGATTATTCAGCATATAATGCTTGTCTCAACGAACACAACATATCAATACCATACCATATCAGAGGTATCGGTTACCTAGTGAGCAAGAGGTCATCGGGCACATGTCAACCTTGCTTGCCGCTCACATCCTCGGCCGCTCAACTAAGGCTGTGTTGGCATACCTCGCCCTATCGTAGGTAAATACACAGGGCACGCGTACAGGGATTTTGCACATTATCCATTCGTGTCAAGGTGTAAAATGTAGACAGACAAAAGAAAACGTATGCAACAACAACAAAAATTAACATTCTGAAACTACTGCACTTCTACATGTTTTGTATTTACCGGTAGGCTTTGAATGTGACAACTGAAGTCTCGTGATGATTTCTCCGAGGTCATATGGGATTTCTACACGTTTTCTTTTGGTCAGCATGCATGGATAGTATGCAAAAACCCTGTGTTCATTTCCTTCCAAAATAGGACAAGGTGTACCAGCTCAGTCCAACTAAGTCTGACATTCGGCACGAGAACTAGGGGTCTTGATATATGTACTTTGTAATATTATTTCCAAGGTTACACCAATATTGTTGTCGGCAGTGTATAAATGATATGTTGCACACAAGTCTAGTCTGCTGTTGCAAATAAATGAAACTGTATGATATATTGTTATTGGTTCCATGTATGATAGTGCGCAGTTACAACGACCCCTGCTATTATATAGCTCAAAACACACACACACACACACACACACACACACACACACACACACACACACACACACACAGGGTTAATTTCACGAGTTTTGTGTCCAGTGAATAGTTTTCTTGAACACAGGATTTTTGGTATATCAGACCATTTCTTTCATAGCTTCAATAATCTTATAAAGTCATTAGTATATAGCATTCATTGCCTCAGAGATGCAGCAGGTTATTTTTTTCACATGGGCGAAATGTTTATAATCCAAAAATTAAACCATGCGAAATTATGATTTATGCAGTTTGTCTCTTTTATGTTTGTCATTGTGTGTGTGTGTGTGTGAGAGAGTTAACCCATAAAGCTCTGATGTGCTACAGAGGGATGTGGATCAACCATGATAGTTTAAGGGTAGTGTCAGAATAGCTTGGTACCTGTAGGCACCAAGCTAATTGGACACCACCCTGTCTCCATGTTATGGGGACCTTAAAGGATATCTAGAAATACATGAGTATCAACTAACGCCACTGACATCCCATGCATTTCAATGGGCAACAAAATAAGATTGAAAGCAGATTTTAAGAGCAAGATTGAGGATCGGGAAAAAAAATATGAGAAACATGAGATGACCGTGGGCTGCAATACCTGTTGCTGAAAAGAAAGGGGGTGGGGGTTAAAAGAGCATAAAGCATTTTCCAATAACTGAACTGCTCACCTTTCCAAACAATCATGGTCGATCTCATAAAACTGTTATGCAATCTTCATTTACTGATTTGAGAATTTCTATTAAGTTTCGGTCTGTGTCGCAATGACTGTGGCCGTGAAGAAAGCACTAATGATATAATTATTGGGATATGCCATGACTCATTTTGCTGTGAATTTTTGAGTGGGTTTTTTTAATCACAAAGCCAGATCTGTTGAGATCAGATTGAGTCCTAAACCTAGTGTTGTTTGTGCCCTCAGTGACAAGGTAACCTGTCGATACCAAGGGGTCTTATTTGACCACGCTAGTCCAGCAGTGCCTCTGTATTTTTGTAACAGGGTGGATGTAGGCATATTGACTTGAAATACATAAATCAATAAATAAACGGCCACAAAAGTTAATGTTCCCTACTGCTCTTCTTTTGCGTCTCGAGCTCAGTTCTCCGTCGTATGCAAAATAATTCCAAGCCTGTTGAAATGTGAGATGAACTACATTGTCAAAGGTCAGCCATTATTAAGAAAGCAAAACTGATGTATGAGTCTCATATGTTTCGCATCTTCACCGGCACCACAGTTCTCATGCTCTATTGCTCAACCTCGTTTGGCTAATCACTCAATCAATCAATCAATTGTATGAATGCATTAACTAGAAATATCTGGGAAAATGGCCATCATTTGGTGACTTCTCACGTTCACTTCCGACAATTTGATTTTATTAAAGCCTTTAATCTGCCGCCCTCCACGTGAGTTTCTCCGCCACCGGCAACTCCGACGCCCATCTGCTTGAGAGATAGATTCACAAGGGCCCTGCAGCCCCCAGGATCTAATGATAATCTATGCCTCTGGCTGACCTACATCCACACTATCATCTATTCCTCAAACTGTGGGTGTCCTTTCGTGATAAGCTTGCTGCTGATCTGGTAAGTTGTGGGTGAGTCAGACTACACACACAATCCAGTCCCAGGCAGAATCGGCCTGAGTACCCGGGCGCTGTTCACTGGGAAACAAGCCGTCAATTGCCGGCACAACCGCACAAAGCATACCACTAATCTGGTGACCGCACAAAGCATATGTCACTAATCTGGTGACTGCACAAAGCATACATCACTAATATGGTGACCGCACAAAGCATGCATCACTAATCTGGTGACCGCACAAAGCATGCATCACTAATCTGGTGACCGCACAAAGCATACTTACTTACTTACTTACGCCTGTCACCCCTACCCGGGTATAGGCCGTCGACGAGAGACCTCCAGCAACTCCTGTCCTGTGCTTCTCCTTCGATTCTACTCCAGGTGGTTCCCAGTCTCTTGATGTCTGCTTGGAGGTCTCGACGCCAGGTGTTTCTCGGCCTACCTCTTTTCCTCTTTCCCTGGGGGTTCCATGACAATGCCTGCCTAGTGATACTGGAAGCTGGCTTTCTCAGACTGTGACCGATCCATCCCCATCTTCTTCGCCCAATTTCATTCTCTGCTGTTATCTGCTCTGTTCTCTCCCAGAGTCTGACGTTGCTGATCTTCTCTGGCCAGTGGATTTTCAAAATTCTTCTAAGGCAACTGTTCATGAAGGTCTGTACTCTGTTGACTGTGGTTTTTGTCAATCTCCATGTCTCTGCTCCATATAGGAGAACTGCTTTTACATTGGAGTTGAAAATCCGGACTTTGGTGTGTTGTGACAGCTCTCTGGAACTCCACACTTTTTTCAACTGGAGAAAGGCTGCTCTGGCTTTACCGATTCGTGCTCTGACATCTGCATCAGTGCCGCCCTTTTTTGTCTATGATGCTCCCGAGATAGGTGAAGGACTCTACCTCCTCCAACGGGGTGCCAGCAAGCAAGACTGGTTCTTCCCTGGTTGCGTTCAGCCTCATTGTCTTTGTTTTCTGTTTGTGAATGGTGAGGCCCACTTGGGACGAGATGTCAGCAAGCCTCGTGGTCTTGTCCTGCATTTGTTGATGAGTGTGGGACAGTAATGCCAAGTCGTCTGCAAAATCGAGGTCGTCAAGCTGTGTCCACAGTGTCCACTGTATTCCACTTCGTCTGTGCTCTGTGGTCATCTTCATGACCCAGTCTATGGCCAGTAGGAAGAGGAATGGAGACAGCAGACACCCCTGCCTGACACCAGTTCTGACCTGGAGCTCTCTGGTGAACTGCCCTTCGTGGATCACGCGACATGTCATGCCATCATAGCTGCTCTTGATCAGGCGGACGAGCTTTGTGGGTACACCGTAGTGTCGTAGGAGTTTCCACAGAGTCTCTCGGTCCACGCTGTCAAATGCTTTCTCATAATCCACAAAGTTGACGCACAGCGGGGAGCTCCACTCCAGAGACTGTTCCACGATGATGCGGAGAGTGGCGATCTGGTCTGTACATGATCGGTTCTTCCTGAATCCTGCTTGCTGGTCTCTCAGCTGGGGGTCAACGGAGCTCTTCATTCTCTCCAGAATGATCCTGTTGAAGACCTTTCCTGGTACTGACAGCAAGGTGATTCCTCTGTAGTTGGAACACTTGCTGAGGTCGCCTTTCTTGGGAAGCTTGATTAGGTACCCCTCCTTCCAGTCAGCATGCAGTATGCACAACGCATACATCACTACTAAATCTGGAGTGACCGCACAACACATACATCACTACTGAATCTGGTGACCGCACAACGCATACATCACTACTGAATCTGGTGACCGCACAACGCATACATCACCAACGCTGAAGTGGTCATTATAGTATACTTCAGTAGTTTAGGACACCGTACCCGTGTACACTGTGTTAAACTGTCAAGAGGTACACTGTCTTGTGTTAAACTGTACACGGCGAACGCTGTCCGGGGTCCAATTTATATCAAGCTATTACTCGCTTCCAGCGAGAGGGCTCGTTAAACGTGCCACAAGTTATCCCACACATGACGTAAGGGCTCATGACAATCATTGAGACTCCACGGAGGGTGTATTCTTACATTTGTCTGGTGTTTGCTGAATTTCGATTAGTGATTGCAAACAAACACAACCACTCATCAATGTTTTTCAGCAGCCTGAGGGTTCAGGCACAACTGTTTGGCTACAAATGCCGCTTATGACAATCTATTGCCTCCTACTGGCGCCGGCTATCACAAGAAGAATAGATGCGCATGTGCTAGCTTTGCTGTTGAGATCTGGAGTATTTGTCATCGGTGTCCGAATCACATGTAGATCTATACCTTTTGCAAACTTGCGTGAGCACAATTTTGAATGTGAAATGAAACTTCTCAGTCTCATTGAGATGCACAGATCCTCGCTGTGTCAGTGTGCAGACTCTGGCCGGCTGGCTTTGTTTTACTTAGACTGGACACAATTATCTGATTAACTCTGTTGGCCTGTGGCGACATAGATCTTCATAACCACTGTGAGGCGTTTCAGCGGTAAACCTACTCAGTTACTGTCGCCCCGGCACGTCATTATAAACTTGCACATGAGCCTGGGTCTGTGTCTCGCTGAGAGTAGTTGATCTTTGCTCGGAATAACCATGCTCACGCCATAAAGCATAGATGTTAATGGACCTGTACAAACCGGAGAATCTGATAAGTCTCGTAAAGGTTGAATAGGCGAAGGAGGGTCTATGCCGCCATGAGGATCTCGTATGGTAGCAACATGCTTACGTCAGCTAGAGGCATAGTGTCCTAAAAAGTATACTATAGTGACCACTTCAGCATCACTAATCTGGTGACCGCACAACGCATATATCACCAATCTCCGCGTGACCTAATCTCTAATCAAAATTGACGCCTCCTGAATGAAGTCAGTCTTGGCAACGTCAACTGCCAAATGTTGTGATGTGTTTTACAGCACAATCTGCGACCGCAGTGGCAGGGAAGCAGAAAAGTCGTGTGGAAATGTTAGTCGAGGAAGATGGACTGATCCGCCTGACTTATTAGCTTTGCGACACTGCATTGTGCAACCGCCGCTCGATGCTGAGTTGATAATACCTCGCGGCCCTGTGCGGCCTAGGTCAAGTTAAACGCACCATCGGCGCCGTTGTTGCTATTTTCGCACCACTGAGACCGGTCGCTCGGACCGGTCACCGTGATGTACACCACATCATCGGTTTAGAGCGTGTGCTTTCTGCACCTGTAATGACTGAGCAATCTCGGAAAAAAATCATGTGACGTTTGATTGCTGCAAAATAAGATGAATAAAGAATAAACCCTTTCCCACTAATCCGGCAGTAACTTGATGCATCATTATACCAGTAGAACCACGAAACATCAGTTACTATACGATTTGGCAGATTTGAAAAATAGCTGTTTTCCTCAACAATGATGGTGGTGATTTTGCGACATCTGCGTCCCTTTTTTTGGCAGAAAGCACCGTCGTAGTGGTTGTAGTACGAGAGATGAGCGCACTACAAGTACAATAGACTTGATTCAGGGCATGGGGCGTGACACAAGCCTCCACCCGCATCTCTACACAAAACTGGCGCGTGGGTAAAACCGGAAACGAACCGTTTCTCGACTGCGATCACAATCTTCCGCGTTAGTAAACGTACGAGATCACACTACAAGCGCAGAAGCCTACGGGCCGCTGCACGCGCAGTTCTGGTGTACATGACCGATCCGAGCGACCGGTCTGGTGCGAAAATAGCAACAATGGCGCGCCGCTGGTGCGTTTAACCTAGGTACAGGGCGAGCTATACCAACTCAGCCTCATATGAATGATCGTACTACCCCACACTGATGGCGATGGACGGGGAAATGCATGGATCTTGCAATTGTATCTTGAAACCCAACTAGTGTGTGCTTGTGTGCACCTGCCGGTGACACAAATACCCACAATGCACAAACTGAAGGCCAACCGGTGGCGGCCGCGTCGGCCCGATGGCCTTTGCACACTTGCGGGTATGTGTTGGCGCATGTCTCGTCAGTATCGGCATCCTTGGTACAGCATGTGGGTTAATGCTACCCATTGTAGGTTATGTGTTTGAAATCACTCGGCATTGCGGCGAAGTTGAACAACTGACATGCTAGATGCCCGGCCGTCATAGCAACATTGATGCAGTGGTTTCAGCAAGAGGAATCAGTGGCGAACACGGCACTGGCTTACTAAGCGAGGAGGGCGAGAGTATGAAGGGGATGATTGTTGGGCCATTGCTTACCTCCTAACACGTTTGGGACTATCTACTACTATTCGTTTTAGGAGGCCAGCAATGACGCAACGATCATCCCGCCGTGCCTGTGGGAGTTGAAGGTGGGGAAGGGGGGGGGGGACACTTTTGGCTTCATAAGTGATTGATGGATTGCTTGCTTGATTGCTTGCTTGACTGCATGCTTCATTCATGGATGGATGGATGGATGGATTGACCTTATGAACCTCCATGGGATCCGACTCTGCCACTCAGTGTTGTTGCCGCTTTGAGTGTTACAGGCTGTTTGATAACACAGACTCATTAACCCGTTTACCCAAGAGGCATTTCAGCAGGGGATGGATCGACTGTGATCATTCAAGGGTATTCAAGGGATAAAGCTTGGCGCCATCAAAGTACCAAGTTAATCTGGTACTACCCTTGAATTATCACAGTCGATCCATCTCCTGCAACTGGTACACAATTGTTAGGTGACACCTGCACAATTTTCGGGAAAGTGGCCGCGTGGTTAAGCGACGTTGGCGTTCTCGGATATGACAAAAAGCCCATGATTACATTCTTAAAAGGGTCTCCCCACAGGAGGGATTGTCCTAAATGAGTGTCTAGAATGATTCGCGCGCCAGTCGAAACTGAAGGGCTCCTCAGAGGTTTTATTCGGGCTTAATAGGTGGAGGGGGGAGGGGGGGGGGCGGAGGAGGGAACAAACCTCCTTAAATTAGTGCCGGACAAGGACAAAACAGTTTCTGAATTTTGAAATACATTTTATAACTCAGTCATTTAACCCCAGCTCTACAACACGACTGAGAGGCATCGACTATGATACTTCAAGGGTAGTGCCAGATTAGCTTGGCGGCGCCTAATGACTGAATTATCATGGTCGATCCATCTCCTGCAACTGGTACCTAGTCGTTAGGTGAATCGCTAAATGCAGCCTTGGGGGTAAACATTAACTTTGCTTGACATGTTGACTGCAGAGGACAACTGATCCCGACTCCGGGTGAAATTAAGACCTTAGGGCTGACTTATTATATCATCATCATCATCAGTCCCTTGCCCGAACTGGGCGTTGGGGGGACTGAAAGGCAGCAGCAACAGACAGTGCTCTCCACTGAGTTCTATTTTGGGCGGTGGCAAGCAAGTCTGACATCTCGAGTTCGGTCCATTCTTTTATGTTTGCGACCCAACTCTTTCTCTGACGACCTCGCCGACGACTTCCTTCGAGAGTGCCTTGGAGGATAGTCTTGGACAAGGTGTTGTGTCGGGTCACGTGGCCAAACCAAGCAAGCTTGCGCCGTTTCACGCGCCGGTTGCCAGAAGGGGTTCATGTGGGCCCACCAGGGAAGTGACGATGCTCCGTACATATTCGTTGGTCTTGTGCTCGCGGTACGAGATGCGGAGCAACTTCCTCAGGCACTTGTTCTCAAAGGCCTGGATTTTCTTTTCTGAGTCTGCAAGCAGTGTCCAAGTCTCACAGCCGTAGAGTAGAATAGACACTATGAGGGACTTGTAAAGCCTGTACTTGATGGTGAAGCTGATGGAGTTACTTCGCCATATCCTGTCCAGCCTGGCCATTGCGGATGTTGCTGTACCTATCCTGATACGGATCTCTGCTATGCAACTACCGTCTTTGGACAGGGTGGCTCCCAAGTACTTGAAGCTATTGACCTCTTCTAGCTTTTGGCCATTCATGTGAATGTTGCTGCTGCTGTCGCTTGTGGTGTTGATCATCACTTTGCTTTTATCCGTACTGATCTCCATGCCATAAGACCCTGCGCTACTTGAAAGTTTGTCTGTCAGGTTTTGGAGCTCACTATTGCTGCCTGCCATGAGGTCAATGTCGTCTGCGAATCGAAGATTGCACAGGGATCTGCCACCAATAGAGATTGAAGTATGGTGGTCGTGGAGGGTTTCCTGCATGATCTTCTCCAGGAATAGGTTGAAAAGGACAGGAGAGAGCAGGCATCCTTCACGGACACCGATCGTCGTCCTGAAGAACTCGCCTGACTGATTGTTAAGTAGAACCGCGCTGCAGACGTTCTTGTAAAGCGCTTCTATCATTTGGATCAGTCCCTCCTCTATGTTGAACGATCTCATGACTTGCCAGAGTCCGTCGTGCCAGACGCGATCAAATGCTTTCCTGAAATCAATGAAGTTGTGGTAGAGTTCGCGCTGATGCTGCAGATGTTTCTCGATCAGGACGCGGCAGTTGAAAATCTGCTCTACAGTGCTTCTTCCAACTCTGAAGCCAGCCTGTTCTTCTGCCAGCAGTTCCTCGGCGAAAGTTTTGAGGCGGTTGAGAATGATTCTAAGCATTACTTTGCTAGGGTGACTTATCAGACTGATAGTTCTGTAGTTCTGGCACTGTTTCAGGTTTCCTTTCTTGGGGAGCGGGATCACTAGAGACTGTGTCCATTCTACTGGCCATTTCTTTTGCTCCCAGATCTTTTGACAGAGTGTAGTGAGGACCTTCGTTGTTACTTCTCCTCCATGTTTCAACAGTTCAGCAGGTACGTTGTCTACACCTGGAGACTTTCCTCCCTTCAGGCCGCGTACGGCTGCTTCCACCTCTTCAGCTAACACTGGCAGGTCTTCAGCCTTCCTGGCCCCAGCCTGGTTGTTTTGGAGGATGCTGGTGTCTGGCTCAGCCTTGTAGTTATACAAGTCTCGGCAGTACTCAGTCCATCTGTTTGAGTACAGCAGTGTTTTCCGTAAGGAGTTGGCCGCTGCTGTCTTCGATGACTGTGGCTGTTCGCTGTTGAGTCTTGGTGAGGGTCCTTAGCGTTTCATAAGCCTTCTTGCTGTTGCCATTTGCCATGCCCTCTTCCACGCTACAACACTGGTCTTCAATCCAATCTTCTTTGGCTTCTTTCATCCTCTTCCTGATCTTCTTGTTGACAAGTCTGTACTTGTTTGCTGATGTGAGGTCTTGGCCTCTCTTTTTCTTCCAGGCTCTCCTCTCATCACAGAGATCGAGGATGTCATCGGTGACCCAGGGCTGTTTGCGCTTCCTCTGCTTCCCCAGCACTTCTTCTGCTGTAGAAAGTAACACCTCTTTTATATTTCCAGCAAGGGTGTCTACGTCGCAGTCCAAAGTAGCCAAGGCTGCAAATCTGCCTCCCACCTGGGCTTGGTACAAATACCCAGCATGAAACTGAGTTTACCGAGCACTACATGGACTTTGGACGTGCGTGATGCCCTCTGGCCCTTCAAAATACTAAACATGCATGACTTTAGTCGGGGCAATGCCTGATAGTAACTATGGCAGCCCCTTGTTTCAGCACCGTAGTAACAACAGCAGCAAACACACAACGCGGACTTCATTGTCTGTGCGCTATAGTCCAAAAGCTAGCCCGGTCTACCGTGCACCCCCTCCCCCCCCCCCCCCGACCTCCCTCCCCCCAACCTCCCACTCCCAGTACTCAATAAGATTGGTTTCAAAGTGTACCTTAGTATATCCTGAAATGTTTAAGCCATGTTCCCCTAAAATCCTTAGCGGAACACACCAGAATGGGTGTACCCGATGGCGCAAGGTACACCCATTCACACACTTCGCGGATGCTAAAATGAGGTTGAGAAACATGTTCCTCTAAATAAATCAGAATTCATTCCAGAAGCCCAAATCAGGCAATATTATGTTAAGGCACACCTTCTGCATCCTCTGCAACAAATATATATATATATATATATATATATATATATATATATATATATATATATATATATATATATATATATATATATATATATATATATATATACATATATATATATATATATATAGAATCTCTGGCTCACAGTGAAGGTATTATTTATGTACCCAGTAAACGGCCATTTCCGTGAAATAACTACAACAAAAAAAGAGACAAAAATAATGTGTCAGATGCCTTCAGACATTTTCTATAGCACTGGCAGTCCATTTTCAGGCTTACATCATTAAAACAGAATGTCACAACTTATTATTATAAACTTGACTAGGTGATGCGGTGATTATTGTGAGTGCCACAGTGGTTGATTTCGTATCCCTACCCCCAAGTTGTAAAAATACACACAATTAATTAGAACAAAATACTTAAGTTATTCCATTTCATTTTGACCTCTCTTTACCTATTAAGTTTCAATAATGTGAGCATAAAGTGCAAGAAAATAAGGTAAGTCGGCATCCGTTCGTGGTGAATGATAGCTTTTTTCTCATTTAAAATCCCGAATTGGGAAACATACGTCGTTTCCGATGCCCTCAGAAATTTTGTATACATCTGATACAAGGTTAAGGTTTTATTGGTTAGGATAAATTACTACAGTTACTCCCAACCTGATTGTATGATGCTGTGATGCATTTAGGGGCCACAGTGGTTGAATCTGCTGCCCTACCCCCATTTTACCAGTATGCAAAGGAACGCAAAATGATCATAACAATTGCTTACGTCATACTCCTCTGTTTAAATATTTTTGTTGCCAGTTTTCTTAACAAAGTATGCATATTGAGCATAAAAATGTGTGATCATTTCATTAATTTCAATGTGGCCCATCAATTTAATTGTAATTTTTTTTAGTTAAGGCATAAAAAGGGGGAAACGTCTGTGAACAAGGGCTGCCGCTGAAGCTTCTACCGTCTGCACATTCAGCAGCCTTATCAAACTCGGGGAAGGTGTACCTCAGGGAGATATTGTGTCTGATGCAAATCTTGGTCTATACATTAATGACATCAGTACAGCAGTACCAAGGTTCGTCTCGAACATCCTCCATGCGGATGACTTTGCAATATGGCGCGCAGCAGAACATAAAGAAATAGCATCCTGCAGAATCCAGGATGCTGCCAATAGAGTCAGCAGCTGGACTGAAAGATTGCCACTCAAACTGAGCTAGACCATCTCTTTCAATCAGATGGAAGAGGTCACCTTGAAACTGGAGAGCTTCCAGTACCAAAGACAGACAGGCCAACTTTACTGGCAACAAATCAGTAAATTACTGGATTCACATGGAGGCCTCACATCGAAGCCATTGAGCTGGAAAAATTAAAAAAAAAAGTCTCTGATGAAGAAACTGGTGGGGAACACATTGGCGAAAATTACAGCATCCTTGCGCAAGCAAACATCAGCTCGGTCAGACCAGTAGTGCGATACCAAGATACATCGACAACATGAAACTCTGCCTGCAAAACCAAAAACAAAAAGCCAGGCTTGACAAGATGCAGAACATGGGCCATTCTCATGATGCAGTGACATCCTTAGAGCCATCTGCAGCGCCCCAATTTAGGAAATGGAGGACATTGGAGCCACTTGAACGCAGAACAGCACACACGATGAAGAGACTTACTAAAAACCGACAGCACTGGAGACTACAGGAACAGACCAAGAACCGTCAGAAACGCCCAAGTCTGAACCGCCAACTGAAGGTCCTGCAAAGGGCTAAAACTGACGTCTTGGAACCAAGCCCAAAGATGTGTGAAGAGATCCCTTCAGATACCTGGACATCTCGAAAGAGCCTTCTAGACAACATAAAGGATGTTCCAGGACTCTTTGCCAAAGGTCGCGGCACTGCACAAAGCCATCTCGAAGGAGATTATGCACAAGCGCTACCCTCACAGCAGCTGTGCTCGCATTTACACAGGCGGGTCCGCACAAGACGCCGTGTGGAACGAAGGAAGTGGCGTGTACATCCGCTGTTGTGCAGACCGCACTACTACCTCCCGCCTCTCTGACCAGCTGGCGGCAGCAGCTCCAACTATCGTACAAATCTGCGGCAGGTGCTCAACACAGCAGCAGAGCACTAGCTAGGGTAAGGCAGGAGCTTGATCCACTGATCTCCTCACCAGGAAGTTTTTGTAACTTCAAGATAGACTGGATGCCCTGTCCACAAAATAGTACTGCTGTGGATTCCAGTGCATTCTGGAGTAGCTGGTAATGGAGAGGCTGACAGCCTGGCCAAAGCAGGCGCCAGACTACCTCAAGATCACAACCTCCTGTAAAGAAACCAAGACACTACAACAACAAAGTGATTGGCAACAGCAGAATGGCGGCTGCAGCCCGTGGACAGACGACATCAACAAGCTGAACAGGGAGAGCACGGCCACCATCTTTCATCTACGCACTGATCACTCTGGACTCACCTCGTGAGACTGGGTCGTGCGGAAACAGCCCTATGCGAATGTGGCGTAGAAAATCAGTATCCTTAGCACATTCTCCAGACCTGTCCATACAGAGAAGCAGTCCGCTGGCAGTTCTGACCAGAAGACACGCCCCTGTACACCAAACTCTGAAAACATGCTGCCGAGCCGCTCTTGACAGCTCACTTACTGGCAGCGAGAACAATATAAGAATAAAAGACGGCCATCAAGGAGTTTAACGTTGCAGAAAAAGAAGGCAAAAAATGGGGGTGGAAGTGATGATCTCGTGCTGGACATGTGGAAACTAAATATTTTGATAAGATTGTTTTGGATGTTAGGAACCATGAAACTTTATTACGCAAATTCATATTTACACCTTTCTAAACGAAAATAAATGAAAAGAAAAGGGGAAACCTTATTAGACCCGCCTTATGCTAGGTAAAATATCACCTAAAAGACCAGCGAGTTAAAAATAGTTACAATTAAATTGATGGTTCACATTGAAATTAATGAAATGATCACACATTTTTATGCTCAATATGCATACTTTGTTAATAAAACTGGCAACAAAAATATTTAAACAGAGGAGTATGACGTAAGTAATTGTTATGATTATTTTGCGTTCCTTTGCGTACTGGTAAAATGGGGGGTAGGGCAGCAGATTCAGCCACTGTGGCCCCTAAATGAATCACGGCATCATACAATCAGGTTGGGAGTACCTGTGGTACTCTATCCTAACCAATAAAACATAAAAAAGACCTATCAGTTGTATACTAAATTTCTGAGGGCATCGGAAACAACGTACGTTTCCCAATTCGGCAATTTTAAATGAGAAAAAGCTATCATTCACAACGAACGTACCGTAAAAGATGCCGACTTTCCTTATTTTCTTGCACTTTATGCTCACATTATTGAAACTTAATAGGTAAAGAGAGGTCAATGTGAAATGGAATAACTTAAGTAATTTTTTCTAATTAATTGTGTTTATTTTTACAACTTGGGGGTAGTTATACGAAATCAACCACTGTGATCACAGCATCACCTAGTCAAGTTTATAATAATTGTGACGTCCTGTTTAATGATGTAAGCCTGAAAATGGACTGCCAGTGCTATAGAAAATGTCTGAAGGCATCTGACACATTATTTTTGTCTTTTTTTTTTTGTTTGTTTGCTATATTCATGGAAATGGCCATTTACTGGGTGCACAATACCTTCACTGTGAGCCAGAGATTCAATATATTTTCATTCTGTTTTTTTGTTTTGTTTTGTTTTTGTTGTTGTTGTTGTTGTTGCAGAGGACGCAGAAGGTGTGCCTTAACGTAATATTGCCTGATTTGGGCTTCTGGGATGAATTCTGATGTATTTAGAGGAAAATGTTTCTCAACCTCATTTTAGCATCCGCGAAGCGCGTGAATGGGGGTACCCTTGCGCCATCGGCTATATCTCTGGTGTGTTCCTAAAGATTTTAGGGGAACATGGCTTAAACATCTCAAACGTAAAAGCAGTTCTCCTATATGGAGCAGAGACTTGGAGGTTGACAAAAACCGGCACAGTCAACAGAATACAGACCTTCATTAACAGTTGCCTTAGAAGAGTCTTGAAAATCCACTGGCCAGAGAAGATCAGCAACGTCAGACTCTGGGAGAGAACAGAGCAGATAACAGCAGAGAATGAAATTGGGCGAAGAAGATGGGGATGGGTTGGTCACAGTCTGAGAAAGCTGGTTTCCAGTATCACTAGGCAGGCACTGTCATGGAACCCCCAGGGAAAGAGGAAAAGAGGCAGGCCGAGAAACACCTGGCGTCGAGACCTCCAGTTGAACTGACATCAAGAGACTGGGAACCACCTGGAGTAAAATCGAAGGAGAAGCACAGGACAGGAGTCGCTGGAGGTCTCTCGTCGACGGCCTATACCCTTGGAGGGGTGACAGGCGTAAGTAAAGAAGTAAGTAATGGCTTAAACATCTCAGGACATACTAAGGTACACTTTGAAACCCATCTTATTGAGTACTGGGGTAGGGGGGTGGGTGGGGGGGGGGGGTGCACGGTAGCCCGGACTGGCTTATGGAGTACTACACTTGACTTTCCGGCAGTCTTGTTTGTGTGCTGGACTGTGATTTTCCCGAACCTTAACCCATATCATACTGAGGCTAAAATCTTCAAATTTGTACCGAGCACTGCCATATGCAGACTACATTATAGTGCTTACAGATAAGGATATAGACCAATGGTTTTAGTTCAAGGGTGGTGCCAGAATAGCTTGGCGCCTAGAGGCGCCACGCTATTCTGGCACTACCCTTGAACTATTTTAGTCAAACTTATTTCACACACTACTGGTGTATTGCGAATGATAAGGGTTATAAGGCTTCCAAGCCGTTGTCAATCTAATTTTCTCTACCCCTCCTCCCCCCCAAAAAAAAAAAAAAAAAAAAACAACAAAAAACAAAAAACAAACACAAAAAAAAACAAAAAAAAAAAACAAACAAAAACAAACAAACAAACAAACAAAAAACCCCACAACAAACATACAAACAAAACACCTAATGTTTTCCCTACGCCACTGCCGGATATACATGGCAATGCATCGAAGGCGTGCAGGTTAACTCATTCTATCCCAGACACACCACAGGAAGATAAAGATCGACCATGATAGTTCAAGGGTGATGCCAGAATAGCTTGGCGCCTATGGGCGCCAAGCTATTCTGGCATCACCCTTGAACTATCATGGTCAATCTGTGTCCTGCAGTGCAATGCAGTCTTCAGAGGACAACAGCAAAATTCTGGGATTTCGGTGTTGGGGTAGAATGAGTTAATGAACGGAAGGGTGTATAATATGTATCAGTCAACAGACGAAATGACAAACAAACGAAAGCCTAACAAGCCGCAAACAAAACAAATAGCAAAGCAAAGCAACCTATAACTACGCGCTCTACTCGTAAATCAAGAAAAATCACTCTCAGTGTTGTTTTCCACTACTCAGTAAAGTTGTGCTCAGCCTGTGGTGTCTCGTTTGTTTCGTCAGTTGCATGTCGCTTTACTGCGACTTCTTGACTTTTCTTTTGTTGGGCTGTGTTTGCTTCAGTTGTTTATTTATTTAAGAAAAAAGACGTCAGCCTAAGGATGTTTTGCCCATCGGACGCTAGTGCATGTGGTCACATATGATGTCCAACCGCATTACTGAGCGTTATCTCATTCAAGGTGCCCAGCATCAATAGCTGCGGGAGTGTCGTATAGCGTTGCCGGCGCGGGCCGACGCCGCTATGCGACACTTCCGCAGCTATTAATGCGGGGCGCCTTGAATGAGTTAAAACCACAAGCTAGGGACGAGAAACAAAGTATCACGATGCATATTTACTGTAAATGGACAGCCAGTCATTATTGGACTTATGCTGAACTAGTTCACTGACTTGACTAGATCCAAGCTTACTTTTAAACATTGTCAATGACCGGCGCACAAACGAACTCAAATTATGATGAAACCAATCTGATGATGGTAAACACATATTGCTTGCCTGCGACTGATTGATTGCTTGATTGATTGATTGTCGATCCATCGATCGATTAACTGACTGATCGCCTGATTGAATAAATGACTGGTTGCCGGTCGGTTGGATCAGGTTGCTTTCTTCATCTATTCAGTTTCATTCTCATTTGTCTGCTCGTGTCATACTAGAAATGTTCAGTGTTGACCAGATGGTCAGGATGGCATAACAACACCTGCCGTACATATCATACCAGCATGTAGGCCAGCAGGCGATGACTCACCGTTCGGCGGTATTTCGCGCTCCTGATTATACACTAGTACTCAGTGTAGTGTGTCACCGTCTAGTATGTGGCCTAAATACCTGCTACACCCACCCTACGCCCCATCCCCACAGTGTGGGGATGGGGGGGGGGGAAGGAAGGGGGGGAGGGGGTAGTAGGTACTGCAGCGGCCCAACTGCTATGTTGCTATCGCTCTTGTAAGAACAGAGAACAGCAGCACTAGTAAGACTGCAGCATGAGACAAAGTGTTGCCGATCACTGAGTACAGTCAGATCTGCAAAGTTTGTTGTTGTTGTTGTTGTTGTTTTTTTAGCTCAAGCCTGCATCTCACAGGGGCATGGATCGATTGTGATAACGGAAGGATAGTACTTAGATGGATACCTTCTCTGGTGCTTACAGCGGCCAAGCAAGCAAAAATCCTGAATTGTCACGGCGGTTTTATCCATCTGTCACAGCCGGCTGATATATGCGGGAATGATAAAAATATGCACTTCAAAGAATTCTAGCATCCAGTATGTTGATTGTAGTTTCAAGTTGGTGCTGGGGCCCGCCACCAGTTGCATGAATGAGCTTCAATCCTGCGCAGCCAGGCGCAATGCCAGCTCAGTGCTTGCTCGTCAGTGACGATTAAGCGGCTCACTCATGCAACCGAGGCCTGCTTCTCCTCACGAGCACATGAGTCCGGCACGAATGGTCAGAATGACGAGTAGAGATTCTCATTAGTCATGAGAAACTATTCCTCGTCCTGACCTCTCCTGCCGCCGTTTGCATCACAGGCCAGAGGCTGATACTGACAAGACAGAATGGTTTCCGGCAGTGAAATTTACTTTACTTCATGCCGGCTGTAGACCTATAAGGTAAATTATTCAAGTTTTGAGTGAACCTGTGATGTGCAATCTGCACGTCATCCCGTCGATAGCGCTTTTTGTCGAGGCGATTCCTGCACTGAGGATTCGCCTCGACAATAAGCGCTATCGACAGCCGGGGCAAAGGGTAAAATCTACTGCGTGGTGGGTCTCAGTGGCGTGTTCATGAATTGGTCAACGGGCTTGATCACTTAGTTGGGGAGGAGTCAACTCAGCGATAATGGACGCCACTAACGGGCAGGTTATGGGGGAAGGGACTGCAAATGCCTATAATAATAATAATAACGGTTATTATATAGGCGCTTTACCCAATTCTGCGAATCGG
Source organism: Semisulcospira habei (assembly GCA_036245525.1). Lineage (NCBI taxonomy): Eukaryota > Metazoa > Mollusca > Gastropoda > Semisulcospiridae > Semisulcospira > Semisulcospira habei. The sequence goes on along the minus strand of BTPG01000008.1, from coordinate 169,991,868 downwards.
TTCAAAGCGGAGCCGCGAACAGAACCCAACACGCAATCTATGGAGTAGCCGCGACCTCAGTGAACACTGATCTTTTCAGTTGCGATGCATCTCAGCCGCTTTGATTTACGATGAAGACCTTTCAACGGACATGCTAGTGATATCGAACAAGTTCCTCAGTGAATCAGTTGCGAGAGGTCTGCCGGGTCGGGTGCGGAGGTTCAGTGATGACGAGAGTTTAGCTGCTCGTGTGACGTGGCGCAGTTTGTCCACCTGCTGTATCTCACGGGGTGACTAGTGAATTACGGCTAGGCGCTGTCGCCTTCTGCACCTTGCACTTTATAGCACAAGGATTTAAAGATGTCACATCAGACGGCGGTGCACATGAACCTGATTCAACTATAACAGGAAACAAGGAAGCGAAGGAAAAACCCTATGCTCTGAAACACACACACACACACACACACACACACACACACACACACACACACACACACACACACACACACACAGAGAGAGAGAGACACTGACACACACCACCACAACCACCACCAACAACAACAGCAACCGAGTAAGGCAACAACAACAACAAACAAATTAAAAGATCAGATCTGTTATCTATACTTTATCGCAGAGAGGTTTATTCACAATCGACAGAGATGTGCAGATAATGTGATGATGATAAGAAACAAACTCAGTGAACAAGGTGGCAGCATAACAAACAATTCATCTCAGTAGCGGTGGTATGGTATGATATGGTATGGTATAGTATGGTATGGTATGGTATGGTGTCTCCGAGGCGCACATATCCAATTAAAGATGTTCAAGGCGCCGTAGGGATGGAAGCTGAAGTTTGAAAGCCTGCTGCTACTAAGCGCTACTTCATGTGCAAACCTCCACCTTACTATTAACTTCGGTGCATGTGATATATTTCTGTTTCCATTTCACCGGTCCTACCGGGCCTTCTCTTTTCGAATAGTGGTAATGGGATTTTTAACGTGCGCATCGGCTTGGTGATTATGCGTGCTGTACACACGAAGGCGAGACAGGCACCGTAAGCCGAGTCTGTACGTAAATTTGACTCGATGGGAATCAGCGAGGTAAAGTCCAGTATCCCATTCCTGCCCACCAGGGATTCGAACCCGGGATCTTACGGGATCGACTGCCAGCGCCGCCAATGTTATCCGGGCCACTAAGCTACGTCCCCGCATTTACCGTTATTTTAACTTATGCGGTCAGTGACACGACTGAGTTCAGTAGGGCCTATATACATGTAATAAGGCCGATATCAACCTCAGTTATTACAGCCGGCAGTGTCCCTGAAAGGCGGGATGCATTATACCACTATGGGTACATGTGGGAGCCCATTAGGGGCCTGACGAGTGGTGCTTTGACTGACTAAATGCAAATCCGCTGCGCCACCGCGGCGTGCGCGCCACCGCGTCACAAGCTGAAATCGGAATGGCTATAAGCTATGACTTGAGCTTGTGACGCGGTGGCGCGCACGCCGCGGTGGCGCAGCGGATTTGCATTTAGTCAAAAGCACTCGCATAGACAATTCATCGTCAGTTGTATCATCTGCCTCCTGTGCACACAATGGCTTTCATATTAACTTTAGGCAATAGAAGACACAACAAATATGCATAATGTTTTCAACCAACGTTAGCGGTTCAGGCATTCTAAAAAAAAATATGAAAGCACAGAAACCATCACAAAATCTGATCCTGAGGCTGATCATCATCATGAAGCCTAAACTGTAAACAAGTAGAACCGAGTAACTTTAGAGCTAAAAAAGGAAGCCAATCAGCGAACATAACAGAAAAAGAAGTTTGCACTGAAAATAAAATGTATTTTTAGAATGTTTCAGTTATTTTCTTTTATCAAATAGCACGTTGAAATAATAACAAACCTGCAAAATGCTTGCTGGATCGAACGCTTCCATAGCCATTTTCACAAACCGGAAGTTGTGCGTACTGGTTTGAGCATCGTCTGCTCTCAAGCGAAGTGTGCAAGCGGCTCAGATAGACTGAGCCCATCGCGAGACTTGGCGGTCCCTCTGTATATTGTCTCTGGCACTCGTCAAGCCCCTATGCCCATGTAGTAGGCCTACTATGCAGACTAACAGCGGAGATCCGTATTTCAAATTATCTGAGACGACGCTCACGGTGGTTTTACCCAGCATCTCATGACGCGTGACTGACTCGATAGCCGGCTTATCAGTCACCCGCACCACCTCCGTCTGGTCTAACCCAGGACGCGACTTCGCCCGCATTCGGCCCGTGCACATCCCGGCAATGGCCTTCGCTTACTGGGTATCAGTGGATCTCCAAAAGTACAGTTCTGTTATCTCACGGTAAACACTGTCGCGTAGTAGTTGTAGTAATTGTGCACTATAACGTAGATAACAGGGGCAAGTGTTGTAACGGCTTTTGTGACAAACCTGGTGGAGATTTTATTTTATTTTTTAAATTTTTTTTGGAGGGGGTGGGGGTAGGGGTGGGGTGGTGGTGGTGGTGGTCTTCATGAGATTTGTGACAATTTATCACAAAGTCCGTGGGCTCTTAGAGTTATTTGCTATTGAATTTGTTCTTTACCATCCAGACTAAACAGGCGTGTAAAATGCAAAGATAATCGACAGCAAAGAAAGAAAACACGCTTAGAAAGGAAAATTACAACGCAAGTTATTGTGCTGTCATTTTGCTTTCTAAGCAGTTTTGTTTTCTTTGTCGGGATTTTCTTTTCTTTACATTGCCATAAAGCCGGTGACAACATACTGACAAGGCGTACTGCCGATGTATTATCTGTGACAACATACTGACAAGGCGTACTGCCGATGTATTATCTGTGACAACATACTGACAAGGCGTACTGCCGATGTATTATCTGTGACAACATACTGACAAGGCGTACTGCCGACGTATTATCTGTGTAAACATGACACAAAACTTGCATTACAGCGTGTGCTATAACATGTATTATGACTCAGTGGACTTTTTAAGACAGTTCAGATTGACTAAAAATATAGGTTCCTACAACCCTATCAGTAATGTAGTGTTTCCAAAGGACGCAAAATGTATTAGGCCTATAATTTTAGCCTGATAGGTGGAGAAAAAAGGCACCGTATTTGATCATGATGAATGGATATCCCACAAATCAGGAACTGAGTGGGTTTTTTTCCCCTCCACACAAAGAGATTGCATCATCGATTGTATGCTATGCCGTGTGCGCCTGGGGCTACCAGAGATTGATTTTCACCTGAGAATAACCTGGTCGGCGGCCATCTATCTGTCGTTACCAGCATGTCTGTGGGAAGCAACGCGTTCGATTTTCTGTCCCTTTTCTAGGCCAACGCCATAGCCCCTGTGGCCAGAGCCCAATGGCTGTCGGTAGCAATGGAATCATCGCGACAAAAACCGCTACCGACATCCAAAGGGTTAAGTTATGTCCGACAAATCGTCGCAGTGTATCCGTCCCACAAACCCACAAATAAGTGGGGCCGGCAAGAGGCATAGATCTTCTTGAGACCCCGCGACTGCGGGGTCTCATGAGGATCTATGCCTCTTGCATGCGGGCGGTGTTTGCTTTGTCCTGGCTAGTGAAGAGGTTAAAGGATGATTGCTGCCTCCGCTTTAGAAGCGGCAAAGGTGTGAGGCAAACTGTCCATTGATTGACAACAGACATAGATTCTCATGAGCCCCTGCAGTAGCAGGGGCCCGGGCCATCAGAACCTATGAATCTTACAGATGAAAATGAAGAAGGTGAGGCGATCATAACAAACAAAAGGCTTCTATAGACTCTCACAACCCGCTACGACTGTAGAGGAGCTAGGATATACAGGCGCCATCTTGAACTATCAAGGTGGTCCTGTCTCGTGAATAATGATGTAGTCGTCAGGTCACAAATTGTGGACATTTCCAACCTTCCGCTCAATACCTCCCTTTTAAAAGAACAAACACTTTGAGTGTAGGGGCGGTGCTAGTTGACTTGCTGGGTGCTTCACTGGGCGCTATAACCTGTGTTTACGAGGACAGTACAGGTACAAGACAAAGCGTGTCCGGTTCACCGGCTTGTTGAAAACCCACGAGCGGCATGTCATTTGTGAAAGTGTGAAATAAGTACATAGAACGTAAATTGTCTCTTGCAGTTGGATAGTGTTGACTTTATCACGACAGTTAACTCATTCGCGGCCAGCCGCATCCGGATGCGCGGCACAAGCCGCGCATCCGGATGCGGCTGGCCGCAACTGAGGTTAAGGGGTTAAACCTCTGTCACCTTTGTCACGCAAACAGTCGAGAGAATGCAGAGACCTGTGGTTGAAACTGAAAGGTGTGCGTGTGTTACAGTGCTTGCTTGCTCCTCAGTTTGTCCTTATTCGTCCATTCACTGGTTCAGTCTTTGATTAAAACAAATGTTATTCAATTGGTTCGTTTGTTCATTTGTTGATGTATTTATTTGTTTATTTGTTTGTTGGCTGGTTCAGCGGTGGCTGGTTTATTATTTGTTATTGCTTTTGTCAACCGTATTGAAAATACGGTAGACTTTGAAATGGGGCTGGTCGGAGCGCATTCCGGAGCATGCACATGACGTTTTTGGCGTGCGGGGCAGAAATTCTGGCAAAGAAGTAGCAAGATAAAAAAAATGACATCACGTAATAGCTACGCAAACCTTGCTGGAGAACGTCTTTTTGGCGCCCGGCAAAGCGCCGTATGTGTGTGGGTGTGTGTGCGTGTGTTGTGTTGTGTGTGTGTGTGTGTGTGTGTGTGTGTGTGTGTGTGTGTGTGTGTGTGTGTGTGTGTGTGTGTGTGTGTGTGACAGCGACTAGAGCCCGCGTTTGAGGACGGAAAGCTTGACATTTTAGGATATTGACCCTAAAAGAATTATCTCGAGACCTTTTTTTCGGTTTTTTTTTTATTAAGATGCTCATTGGCGAGAAAATGGCCGTTTCACAAAAACCGCTTGATCCACACTGGGGTCCGTAATTTTTCGTATTTTTACTAGATATTTTGCGTATAGCTAGATAAAAGGGAGATACTGAATGAGTTCGTTAACCAGCATTGTACCTCTAGAACGTTTTGAGTGATAATTAAATATGTTTTGAAAATATATATTTTCACGTTTTGGGGATTAATTTCACAAAATTATATGGGTTAATCTTAAAACAATTGAATCTTTTTTTACGAAAAAAAATTCTTCTCATTATTAACCGCATAATTTTTCGTTTGTCGCTGCTGTCGGGTACGATTAGGTCAATTGTGACCTGTATGCCCTAGGTGAGAAAATCAGACAATGTTCTGCACCACTTTTTCGAAGTCATTTGTAAAACAGCTAACACAACTTTATTTTTTTTAAAAATACGACCCCCCCCCCCCCCCATAGCTTCTCATTAATACACGCATGATATTTCATAAACATTGTTTGCATAAGCCTGCTATTTGTCCCGGCCCTGGGGTCTGATTAGGTCAAATTGTGTGAAAATCAGCAAGAAAATTGCAAAAGTTGATCCTCTGATACGTCAAATGTTAGTACTGCGATGAGTGACGTATAACATCGAGTCGTCACTAGGAACGCGGCGTCGTGGGACTAATGATGCCATGACGTGAAGCTTGAAGTGACGTCATTTTGCTGCTCGTGCTATTCTTCTTCTTCAGAATAGATGTGCTACACCAGACCACAGAGCTTACGCGGAATGGCGAAAATCGCCGTGTGTCTGTCTTTATTTCTGTGTGCCAGTGTGTGTGGATCAGAGGGTGGGTTAGAGTAGAAGGTCATGGATTCCTGTCGCTACACGAGCCCACAGAGCGTACTAATGACAGGAAGCGCCGTGTGTCCGTCTTTATTTGTGTGCGCCGATGTGTGTGCTGGCTTTAGAGAGGAGGAAAATGGATCAGCATAATAAGCGTAAAAATATGAACAACTCTGAACTTGAATGCTCCTAAAAGAGAAACGCATCTGAGCTCCAAACAATACGGTACACTTTGGGATGAAGTCTTCATCTTGTTTAAAATTACAGACCACATCCGTACAATTCAATATTGTATCTGTGCACTCTAGGAAAAAATTACAAAATCATGGAAACCATAATTTGAAGAAGCTGTTGTCCTAAACTGAGTTTAGTGCGAAAATGTGTTCCAGTGGGAATGTCCAGTCTCCCACAACCCATTGCGCAAAGGCCATCGGGCCGACGTCGGTCCACCGACGGCCTTTCGCGCATTGGAAAGTGTACCTTGATAGACTGCAAAGACTATACCGGGTGTAGCCATGAGATACTGAATGTGGAAATGTGACCAGCGTAGACGACTCAGCAATGTGGATCATTTATGCGTGAATATAACATGAGTTCTCGTACTCGTTGCTTTACCCTACTCCAGGCCACTACTACTCCCGCAGACGTGCCATCCGGCATGAGACAAGGGAGTGGATAGACCAGAGTTGACGTCTAACACTTAACCCCGCAAAACTTACCCACTGCGAGGGACACACGCCACATGTAACCATGTCGCTGCCATCAGAAGCAGACTGCCAAGTGTTTTTGAAATCATTGTTAATTCAACTGACGTCAATGATCCTCAGCTCTCAAAAGATCATGGACACAAAGTGTTTTCAGCAAGAGGAACAGATCCTCATGACCGAGCCCCCGCAACTGCGGGGTCTCATGAGGATCAATTCCTCTTGCATTTGGGTGGTCGGCTCAGATTTATAGGAAGGTCCCAAGCAGCAAGAGGCATGATCCGATACACAAGAGCCAATGGCAGGGACTCATGAGGATCTATGGTTCTCGCAGATGGATGGGTGTACGTCATGTCCCGACGGAATGACACACTTGGCTTCGCGGGTCAACAACAGTAGATTCCAGGGCAGCAATTAAGCATGGTATTGGCCCTTTCACTTCCAGAATCAATGGCTCACATTTTTCACGATCGTCGTCTGCGCGACTCTATGCACTCCGTTCCCTGTGACAAGTCGCTGAAGACAGATCGACAGTAACTGATGGTGAGCAGTTTGCTGATGACTGATATAATGCCTACGCAGATTTGTTAATGAGTACGTTTCCTCGTGAGCCCATCACTGCCGGGGCTAGGCCGAGCGCCACCCAGCTGCAAGAGACATAAACCTTCATAGGCCCCCGCAGCCGCTCATGAGGATTTGTGCCTCTTGTTAGTCCTATGTTCTTTGTGCCCATTCTGGACACATTTATTTTTATTTATTTATTTATTTATTTATTTATTTTTGCGCGCGAATGTCGGTCAGTGTATAGAGGTTTCGAGGCGCGATCTTCGTCATCACTGGCAGCGAAGGGTTTAACTCATTCAGCCCGGCGCACGTATTTCCCAAATTTTGGAGGCGTCATCTAACGACTATACGCCTGTTGCAGGAGATGGATCGACCATGATAATTCAAGGGTAGTGCCGACAGGCGCCAAGCTAATCTGGCACCACCCTTGAATTATCATGGTCGACCCATCTCCTGCTGTAGTGCGTCAGGGCTGAATGGGTTAAATGATTTGTTTTGCTTCTGTGACGACGCACCTTACCCAAGGAAGGCGGCAGTCCAAATCAAGTTTCCCTTCGCGGGATGATACAGTTGTCAATACTGAATTGCTTTCACTTTCTGATCGCCTCTGCACTCTGTTGACAAATTACTTCTTATGTTTCTGTTGTTGTTGTTTTACGTGTACGCGTAATACGATTTTAAGGATCGAGCATAACTAACATGATTCGGTACTCCTCAGTCAAGACTAGAAGCAAATCGGGCCCTACCCAACAACTGCCACAGTCAATCCATACACTGTAAATTGCGGAATGTAGTATAGAACTGAAAAACAATTTGAAACTGAATAGAAAGTTGCAGCGGCATGGCGGTCATTTTTTAACCGCGTGGACAGTGTGTTGAGGGGTGCTGTGTACGGGAGCTAGCTGACTCAGCCTCCACTGTTCAGCCATAGATTCTAACTTCTAAATACTTCCTCACAATGCGGAGGGGTACATGAGGTCAGTAGGGACTCATAAAAATCTATGTCTCTTGCAGATATCGTGGGCTGGCTGCTGGAGCGCAGAGATAATCGCTAGGTTAGAATTACTCCACTCAAACTCTCTCCTAGAGTCTCGGTCTGTGTGAGAATGACGTCCATGTGAATACAACCACGAGTTACATACAAAAGATTATCAAACTGCCACAGCCTGGCTTTGGAGACCGCCTTCTGAAGCTCTACACGTCTTGCGCGCAAAATGGAATCGAATTTCTCTACAACAATGCGAGCATTGTGACAAATATAGGTTTAGATCCTAGGCGAACTTTGTAATTGCCTGTGTCCCGGCAGTTCAGCAAGGTGAGATGTCCCATAGATTTTACTGGAACAGTTTTGCTGGTGTGCAAGACAGTGTTTCTGCCAGTTCATGTGTGTGTTGGTCAGCACTTAGTAACAGCACGCCGAAGTCGTTACCTGAATCTCCATTCAGTCTATAATGCTCGAACTTTCTATTACTCACACACACACACACACACACACACACACACACACACACACACACACACACACACACACACACACACACACACACACACACACACGGCACACACACACACACGGCACACACACACATACACACACACACACACGCACGCACGCACGCACGCACGCACGCACGCACACACACACACACACACACACACACACACACACTATTCGGGCTCTTACGTATGTTTAGTTTCGTTGTAGCTTATTGCGGGTTGATATTATTTTCGTTTTCTAATTACTTTCACTGATGTAACTGCGTATTTCGCTTTGTTAATGCACGGTCCACAGCAGACAGCACTGAACAACAGCAGCAACAACAACAAAAACAACATCAACAACAAGAACAAAACAGCAACAACAACAGCAGCAACAGCAACATCATCAAAATCAAGACATAGTCAGACTTGAGTCATCCATTTTAGCCGTAAGAAAAACAAGATGGGATGAACCATAACCCACAAAGTCCCTTCTATATGAGAGCTGTCCTCGCTGTCAAGGATCTCTACCTTTTGTCTTTGACCCGATTCTGATGTTGAATCTTCTCCTATTGAAAATCGAAGATCTGCCAATGCGTCAGTGAGTTCTATAAGGGGCGCAGGATATACAGGACATACGCGTCACTGATTTGTCAAACGTCATTTGTCATGACCTAAGTTTAGTTTTTACGTAATTTTACACTTTACGTAATATGAGTTTCACTTTCGCTTCATAGGCTTGAGAAAATGGTGACAAAGCTAGAACTTCACGGTACAATTTCAGTCTTGCTATAATTTGTGTGAAAGCAGGTTGACTTTACCTAGCTACATGATGTACTAAGTACACGGGTCACCTGCATGCTCTTGAAAGCGCGTCGATGTGTGAGTGTGTGCGTGTTAGTGCGCGCATGCGCGCGCTCCAAACATCTCCAAGGAGGGCGCATGAGGGTCTATTCCTCCTGGAGATGCACGCATGTTTGTGTGTGTGTGTGTTAGAGAGAGAGAGAGAGAGAGAGAGAGAGAGAGAGAGAGAGAGAGAGAGAGAGAGAGAGAGAGAGAGAGAGAGAGAGAGAGAGAGAATGACGTCCATGATATTTAGAGTATTATGTCAGTGTTTGCGTGGTGACGGAGTTGCCTCTTTTACGTCACCGCCACTGTCTGACTTTCTCTAGAAGTAAATGCTTTTTTTTTTTGTGTGTGTGTTTTAATTCTTTTCTGAAAAGAATTAGTTTTAAAGAAGTTGAAATGATACAAAGCTGGCTAACGAACTCATCCAATGTCTTTCTCCAAACTAGCTATATGCAAAAGTTCAAGTAAATGTGACAAAAATTACGGATTGTGGGTCAACCGACTTTCTATAAACGGTTGTTTATGAGTCTTCAGTGAGACATCCAATTACAATATGCTTGGAGACTCTCTTAGCCACCCACTTAAGAAAGTATTTCGCCAAGTTTCAAGCTCAGTTGTGTGTACAGAAATATCGGAGATTCTCGAGTGTTTACATACATACGCGCACACATACATACGGCGCTTAGCGCCAAATGTACGTTCAGCAGCGAGGTTAGCGTAACTAGACATGACGTAATTTTTATCTTGTTACTTGAATTGTTAGAGGTTTAGCCTGCCCGCTTTTGACATCATGGACATGCTATGCCACAGCGACCCGTCCTAAAAAGTCCCTTCTATAAACAGAAGGGACTTTAAAACATTAGTTGATTTGCGGTATGCGATAATATACCAAGGCACTTTCAGGTTCGGTTTTTACCCTTTGGCTGTCGGCAGCGGTTTTTGTCGCGATGATTCCTGTAGGAATCATGACGATATCGCGACAAAAACCGCTGCCGACAGCCAAAGGGTTAATTTCATCTTTGTTTTAGACACCGCCAATCATTTATAATTAAATGCCGCAGGCAATAGCGTACGTGCCTATTCGCCCGTCGTATCGGATGTCTCTGATTATGGAAATTAATGGAGGGTGCCCTCTCACGTGTGTACTTTACAGGTAGTGTAAAACAGATTAAGCCCTCAGGAAAGGACGCTAAGGAGGGCGCTTTGAATTAACCCATTTAGCCCCGACGCGCTACAGCAGGAGATAGAATGATCATGATAAGTCAAGGGTAACGCCAGATTAGCTTGGCGCCTTATGGCTCCAAGCTTATCTGGCACTACCCTACAATTATCTTGGTCGATCCATTCCCTGAAACTGGTGCATAGTCTTTAAATGACACTGAAAAAAAATGGGAAAAGAGGCAGTGGGGTTATGTGGGTTAATCAGTGATAGGTTCCGCAATCCGCGTAGGACGGATTTAACAAAGCAGATCAGCAAGGAGGTATCAACCCCTTGCCTAGTGGAGGCAGACTGTGTTTGTTAACTCATTCTACCCCAGACAGACCACAGCAAGATAAGGATCGACCATGATAGTTCAAGGGTGATGCCAGAATAGCTTGGCGCCACCCTTGAACTATCATGGTCATGCACTGCAGTCTTCAGAGGACAACGGCAAAATTGGGGGATTTCCGTGTTGGGGTAGAATGAGTTAAAATCATTGTCAAGTCAGCGTCAGAGATCACGCAGCCGTCACGGGAACATGGACACAAAGTGGTGTCAGCAAGAGGTATCGGTCCTCATGAGCCTCCCGCAATTACGCGGTCGCATGAGGATCTATATGCCCCTTGCAGTTGTGTAATGTTCAACATGATTTTCTCGGCAGTCAAGGGGTGAATGTCCGTGAGCCCCTTGCGGCTGCTGGAGTTCACGAGATTGTATGTCTTTCGCGGTGAGGATACGGCAGAATTATGTCAACTAAATATTTAAACAAAACATCAAGTTCCCATCAACGGCCAGTGACCCCAAAGGGTCATGATAGTGAATGCCTCTGGCCATAGTCATTAAAACACAGGCAGACATTATTAATCATTTAGCGCAGGGCTTCGCGACAGTGACCATTGTAAGAATGACTGCGGACTGCCGCTGCTACTGCTACAACAACAACTACTTGGTTATTACATAATGATAATAATAATAATAATAATAATAATAATAATAATAATAATAATTTGTTAAGCACTTATTCTAAAAGTAGCTCTAAAACAAATTTAATTTACGCACACATATACAAACACACATAAGAAAATATACAAAAACACATAAAAAAAACATCCCCAAGTTAAAGGCATCTTGATGCTGCTGATGCGCCACCACAATGGTGCTACACGGTCAACAAAAGGAGGACCTAAGCTCAAAGCCACCATGATGGTGCTACACGGTCAACAAAAGGAGGACCTAAGACCAAAGCCACTATGATGGTGCTACACGGTCAACAAAAGGAGGACCTAAGACCAAAGCCACTATGATGGTGCTACACGGTCAACAAAAGGAGGACCTAAGACCAAAGCCACTATGATGGTGCTACACGGTCAACAAAAGGAGGACCTAAGACCAAAGCCACTATGATGGTGCTACACGGTCAACAAAAGGAGGACCTAAGATCAACGCCCCAACAATGGCGCTACACGGTCAACAAATAGAAGACCTGTGATCGTCCAAGCCACCATGCTGGTGCTACATGGTCAATAATCTAAGGATCTAAAGATCAAAGCCACCAAGATGGTGCTACGCGGTCAACAAAAGGATGACCGAGGTAATCAATGCGACCATGATGGTGCTAAGTGAGACATCATAACCCACAGAAATATGTATGCAGATGCAGACCAGACCATCATCACGCACTCACACTCACTCTCTCTCTCTCTCTCTCTCTCTCTCTCTCACACAACACACACACACACACACAACACAACCAAACACACTAGGTGCCGCACAATGGTGGGTTATAGCATTCATGTGCAAATGGGTTCTGACTTTTTATTTCATCTAAAGTCTTGGATAATGATGCGAATGTTTAGAACTACATTATAACTAAGTCTATAACTTAAAAATAAAATAGGATCATTTTCTAGAAACAGGCGGCCAACTCAGATGCCGAAACAAATGGGTTTTCTGCTACTAAGAGGGTGGGTGTTCTCTCACACGCAAATGAAATGGCAATTTACAAGTCAACACTGGGTGTCTTCACAACAGTAGGCCGTAGTCAATATGGTCAAGTTCATGGAACTCTTCTTTATTAACTATAATTAATTTTTTCCCACTTAAATGTGTATGGTGCTTTAAAAATTCTTTAAATAGTTTGGTTGCAAAATTTCAATAAAACAATGGCGACATACGATTATGATTTTTAAGGGAAATGTTTATACATTGCTGCGTTCTTTGTCCTTTTTGAAGCAAACAGTTTTTACATGGCACTGATGTGCGAATCACTCATGTATTTGTGAAATTAAAGGACTCTTGTTTGTGGTTTTGGGGTAATCTGGACGTTTCAGCGAAAACAGCAACAGCGCATTTGGACTATTAAACCTATTCATTGGCTTTCCAACTGGTGTGCAACTAGTGTAACTGAATAGTCCACAGGGATAGTGCAGATCGCCTTGGTGCTTCGGGCCAAGTATTGTGGCACTCTTAGAACTATAGCTGATGGTCTATGTCCTATTGTTAAGTACTGTAAGTAAAGCTTGATAGAATTATGGCAGTGAAAAGATTGAGCTATTTTTATGCTCAGTATGACTATGATGGGGTCAAAAAGTGTGAAAACTATATCACAGATAGAAAAAGACCAGACGAAGAACGAACACTTATGTATTCTTACCCCAGCAAAATTTAAGATCCACCCGATAGTTCAGGGTGATTGCCAGATCGCTTGGCACTTGGGCACCAGTATTCTCGATACTCCTGAATATAGTAGGTGAGATTGTGTCCTGCACTGCAACGCAGTCTTCTAGAAGCACGACTTCCACATTTGGCGCTTAATTTATTCTACAGGACACACCAAAGCAAAATAAAGATCACTATGATAGTTCAAAGGGGGATGCCAGGAATAGCTTGGCCCCCCCCCCCCACCCCCCCCGCCCCCCAAAAATTTTTTGAAAATTTACATTAAAATTTGTGCAATCTGGTGCATTTTAGAGAGAAACTGAGCAGTTTAAACCTACCTAAAAATCTTGCTTTTTTTTTCTTATTTTTGGGGTGCACTTTTCATTTTTTGTGTCAAAGGTTTAAAAGTTATACTAAAACAAAGTAATTCAACAGAATATTTATATCCAAATGCTTATTCAAAATACATCTGAATGTCTTTCCATTTTTTTTTAAAATTTGAGTTTAATTATATAAATATATATACTTTTCTTTAATAATCTCTGCTTAATCAGCTGTAAAGTATGGATTCCTTTTATCTCTTATTTAATACTATGTACCATGGTCACTGAGCTGGAGAAAGGTTATATAGATTTTTCAACATAATTTCATCAAACTTTACTGGGAAAAAAATACATTGTAATAAATTTATTCACCATCATGAGTAATATTTCCAATGGCACTGCTTTTAGCTTTCTTGTGTTTCGCTGTAGACACGTGAGCATCAAGTGCTACGCGGCCGCGCTAGTTAATATCAACTCTGCGCAGTTCGCGGCAATACGCCTGCCCACGAGGGCCCGGCACTAACACTGAGCGCGGAGCTCGTCGTTTACGCTTTTCTCGAGCCAAGTCCATCTCCAAATATTCTTGGCTCCAGAATCGTCTGACGTCTATTCTGTCTCCGCGTTTAAGTATTTTCTCTTCGCCGTATTTTGACCAGACTACGACTCCACTGAAGACCGGAAGTGACCTGTGCGAGCTAAAGCTAACCGCCTCGCTCAATTTTCAATACGCGATATTGGGGATATCCGCCACATAAAGATCACGAAACACGGTATTGGAATAGTGACTTTACGATTTTGTTTTCGGCGGAAATTCGGCGGAATGGCAGCTTCATTTAAGCGGAAATCCGCCAAAAAGAGGAAAATTCCATGCTCTGATTCTTTCATTTGCAGAGTTTTTAAAATGGCATGCAGTATATTACAAAATGACCCACCCCCCCCCCCCCCCCAATAACACTCTTGTAATCAATTTTTACATTGTCAATGGTTTTCTTATCTTATTATATTGTCTTTTGTCCCCAGCCGGCTGTTTCGTTTTGCAAATCCAAAGGTTATACAGTATACAAAATGTGACCCTTTCTCACGAAACCAGTCTTAACTCGCAGCGAGCCAATCAGCACTACACGCAATAATATGTGGTGGGTGGGGGTCAATCTGGGGCATTTTCACTTTTTGGGAGAAATGTATTCTACATACACCAAAGTATCGTATGGTTAAAATCTTTATCATGAAAAATGCCATTAAATAGGTAAAAAATGATTTTAAAAGTCTGCCCTTGGCCCCAATTATGCTGCACACAGAAACTTCACAGGCTGTTTTCTCAAAATGGCCGCCGGAGGCTTTAACAACTTTAAACACTTAAGAACAGCTTTTACAATTTTTGCACTACAGCATACAGTCATATATCACAGTAATCAGCAAACACTGTAGTTTTCATAAATGCATATATGTCAAAACATCCAAAATGCGAGTTCTTAAGACTGATTTTGTGAGAGAGAGGGTCACAAATGATCCAGGCGTCCATCAGATTAAAAAAAAAAAAAAAAAAAAAAAAAAAAAGCAGGCTATACATGCTGAAACCACCCCAATAATAACACTGATGTAATAAATCTGTATGAAATCGAAAATGCTGCGAGTGGCGGCTCAATTCATTTCTTTTGTAACTTTTTCAGTCTGTTGCGGACGTAATCCTTAATGTTTGTCCAGCGCCTATGTCTAAGTGCAGGTTCCAGCGCCATTGCATACTGTATCTCGGCCTTTCCAGGAAGTTTGTTCATGACGAGGTGTGTCTTGAAACGAGTTTGAACAGCTTTCTCTTCAGCTTCCCCCCATGGTTTTCTTGTAAATCTAGCTTTCTTTCGAACAGGAGCCGACGCAGTACTGTCATCATCAAAACTATCTAGATTGTCATCAGGCTCTGGACGTCTTTTCTCCGTCATGCTCATCGATTCCTGTGTTGCTGACTTGCTACTTGCTTCATTCACAGGTGCTGTTCCCCCCGAGACCTCTCTGCCAGTTTCTGATGCGTCTTCATTGTCAAAGTCAATCTCTTCATCATCGCCCAGCTCAGCTCTAATGCAACTCTCAAAATCTGTCATCCCATTGTTAACTGACAGAAGAATCTTTGCCACTTTTGCCTTTTGAAGGACGTCTTGAGGTTGGCGGTAGATATGGCGATGTATCCGAATATCATGGCCAAGGAAATCTGCCAGCTGATCCTGGTCTAACTCCGAGATGGCCATTGACTGAGCCAAAGTTGCAACCTGTTTCCGCAACTGAGTAAATGTGAACATGGCTGGGTATGACACCCCTGCTTCTAGGGCATGGGCCTTCAGAACATCATGGCCTCTGTAAGGCCTCTGACCAGAAGGTGTGGCAAAGATGTACTGGGAATCAGCGAGAGCTGGCACCGATTGCCTCATTTGAAGGATTCTGTCCACAGTTGTCATCATCTTCTTCGTCAGCAAAACGGGAACACTCCTATTAAACTTGCCTCTGATTTCCACTCGCTGAAAATGATTCACCATTTTCTTCTCAACCTCTGTGAGACCTTTCAAGATATCTTGATTGGTGATCGATCCAATCTTAGCATTCTGGAAGTCTGACACCTTCATTCTCTGAACTTCTCCCCCTCGTTTTCGGTTGAAAAGTGATACAGCACAAAGAGTTGCTTTAACCACTGTCGGATAATCTTCCGAAACCATCCTTGTCTCAAGAAGCTGTTGGACCTTCCTCACATCTTCACATGATGGGATCAGCTTGGGTTTGTTCATGGTCATTTTCCCGACCGACTGGGCTGCTGTAGCGGACACACAATCATACCAGTCCCCGTTGAAGACAGAGTCAAACCGCTGCGCCTCAGAGAGCTCCTGTCGCCACCTGTCGTCTGAACCCTGTCCAAGCTGTTTGGATGCCTGTGACTGTTTGATCTGTGAACACTTTTTCAAAGCATGGCCTATGCGCATTGCGAGATTGCCTTTTTTGAACTGATGTGTGTCCTCATCAAAATCTGCTAGCTCTTTTACAGCCAGGACAACATGATCAAAGCTAGCTGAATTGATCACAGCATTTAAACTTGCGATTTTCATTTCTGACCTCACTCTGATAATCTTCAACAGTCTCCCTAACTCCCGCATCCTGGAGCTGATTTGTCCAGCCGTGTGTTCTTCAATGTCCCTGCGGTCAAATAATCTCTTTCCATACTCAAGAAGCAAGGGGTCAGTTCTGATGAGACGGCTTATCTCATCATCTCTCTGGGTAGCCAAGACCTTGTGGTAGAAGGAAAATTCAACGTCTAAGGGTATTGGAAGCATGAGCCGACCACGGCGAGCGGCGTCCCCTCGCCGAGTGATCTGAAACCCTCCTGGCTTCTGACAGCAACGTTTTGAGTGTACAGAGATCAGCTTTTTTTGATAGAGCCCT